>WBMV01005150.1:657097-770449 GCA_013396655.1 Campylorhamphus procurvoides
ATCTGTTACTTATCAACACGTGTTGTACTCTTTTATACTTTTTATACTTTATATACTCTTTTATACTCCTTTATATTCTGTACCCCAAAACCCTATAAGTAAAGAACTCTTCTCTGCTTTACACATATAAAGTTGTCTTGGAAAGGTTTTTTCCCCCTTCCTTAAGGCAACAACACACTAGCTGTTCTTGAGTATCCACAGAAAATCTGGAAGTGGGGAAGTTGGTGAACACATTACAACTGAGGATAAATTGTTAGACTTTGCAAAAGTTTTATAGTGATACTGAGTAGTAAGTGGAAGTAAATGATGTCTGGTACCTAAATCAGCAGAGCTACCAGTTTATGACAATGCTACGTGCTGCTGAGAAATATGTCTAGGAATATTTTCATACTGTTTTAGGAAGCTGAAAATAGCAAAACATTTTCAACTATGAACAGATGCAGAGAGTATCTGTTGCAAAACCACACCATATAAGAGTATAAAGTAATCAGATCCTTTCAATGTAGTTGGTAGTCTCCCATTATATACAATTTTTAAAAAATTCCATAAGGAGGAAGGTAAAAACTAAAATATTGATATAAAAGAAAGATAGGTATTTAGTCACACTTTAAAATTAGTTATCTCATTCAACAAGTACTACCTAATTATTCATATCACAACTCTTGACCTTCGGAAGACACTCACCTTCATCTAAATTCACTTTTTGCTTGTACTGCATTTTGCTTCTTTCAAGACAGTGAAGCTTTCTTACTAAAATATTTGGCTCAACTGGAATGCATTCTTGTCTAACAGAGGCACGTATAGCACACACTGAAGTACAGATACTAAATTACTTATTTTTAATTATTTATTCATAGTACTTGATTTTCTCTGAGACAGGGCAACTATGCATCACACAAAGAATCTTCTCCTAAGACACATCAACCCAAAATTCTTGGTGTGAGGGATGGACTGAAAATGATTTAGCTGTACTGCAATTTATGACTTGAATGAGAAAAAAAAGAAAAGAAAAAAAGAGGGCAGTGGGGGTGGAGGTAGTGGAGAAGAGTAAATTATCAGTCTTTGATAAATTTTGGAAGTGAAGTCTGATTTATTTTCATCATTTTCTTTTATCTCAGTTTATACCCAGAGAATTCTAGAGAGTCCATCTTTCCTGTGAAAGAAGAGCCAAGTGCTGGGTTGGCAGAGACACTGCAGAATTGACACAGTTGCTGAAATACAATAGTGGTGCAACCTTGGGCAGTTTGCATTCTACTGTGTTCTACAATGCAGTTTTCAGTCTGAAAAATGTGTATGCAGATCTCATGCCAAGATCTCGTGCCATTTTAGGAATCACTTGTATCAGCATCAGAAGCGTACTATGCAGTGCAGTGCAGAAAAATACTTCAAATCTTGCTTGGCATGCTGATCGGACTGTCACATATTTCAAACAACTAGAACTATAGAATCACACCATCTGCCTAAGAGCATTGTCCAAACGCTTCTTGAACTCCAACCTAAGCCTCCACTGACTCAGCTTTGTGCCATTTTCTCAAGTCTTGTCACTGGTCACAAGAGTAAAGAGATTGGTACTTGCTTCTCCACTTCCCCCTGTGAGGATGTTGAAGACCACTATGAGGTCTCTCCTCAGTCTCCTTCAGGCTGAACAAACCAACTGACCTCAGCCACTCCTCATATGGCTTCTCCTCCTGTCACCTCACCATCCTCATGGCCAGCCCTTTGAATGCTCTCTAATAGCTTATATGTTTTTTATATTGTGGTGTCCAAAACTGCACACATACTCACAGGTGAGGCTGCACCAGCACAGAGTAGAGCAGGACAATCACCTCCCTTGACCATCTGGCAATGCTGAGCTTAATGTACCCCAGAACACAGCTGGCCCTCTACTAGGGAGACATTTTCTCTAGGAATGCATTTTTATCCATGGCATTGCTTCAGATGCTACATAGAAAGATTTTCGTTGTGCTTATTTTTAGTCTTGGCTTTGAGCCAGACCCTTAGATATATTGGTTTTCCTATTGCTTTACACTATCCCTACAGATCTCACAGGAAGAAAGAGACAGTGATTGAAGATAAACCTCTACTATAACACTGAAATTTTACTTTGAGGGATTTGAGTGGGATGTCACATCACACTAAAGATATACTTTGAAAAAAGGAAAAATGTTATATCAATCTGAAATAAACAGGTTGCTTTTCTTTGACTTGTGATCTTTTAGCAAAAGACTATAAGTTCCAGAGACACTGAAGGGAAGGAATTGTTCTGACCTTCACAAGGTTAATCATATGTGTTTGTTCTCCACCAACAGCAAACTGCTATCTACACAAATGTGTGTAGAATATAAATTTCATTTCTTATTACCCACATGAGAAAGGAAAGAATATCGTACAGGTAGTGTTTGGTTTACTGCTGCATGGCAACATGCCCATTCCCAGAAAGGTACATTTGAAGCACAGTGTTGACCCCATTCCAAATTCTTTTCCTACAGTGATATCATTTGATGCTGTATAACCTTGTATCTATTTTTTCCTAAATATAAAGTGTAAAAGAAATTGGATAAAATTAGGAATCCAATTTGAAGGTAATGTTTGGTCTTGCAAAAACAGTCATTTGATTCATGATCAGTTGTCTAAAATTCAATTTAAAATTAAATTTTAAATTTAAAAATTTGGATATATGCCAAAATTACAAAAGTTCTCCCTGTTACACAAAGGCTTCCATTTCCCTGAAGTCTGTTCCTTCAATGGTACATATGACTCTGGGAGCTTTACAACAAATAATTTTGAAATCTTATTTCTCCTTCTTTAGTATTAAGTTTAATAAACATGTTGAATGTTACTGTCATAATTATACTGCAGAGCCTCCTTTTATAGAGGGGATATTTGGGCTATTTATATGTTTTCCTCTGTAGTCAACATCATTATCTGTAAGGACTGACTGAATTTACTCTTGTACACTATAGACACACTTATAACTCAGATACAAGAATAAAGAGCTATTGTTACAGAATCAAATAAGGTGTTTTTTGAAGTAAAGTTGTTTTATACCCCAGGAACATTTAAAAGGCAAAATGTTTTTTTCAATCTGAAGATAAATTTAAAACCAGTCTTCCAGGTGTATAAACTGCACAAACCAAGAAGGGTCTTAGCCAGATAACTTATTTTACAATTAATATTAGCTAATACTTTCCAGTGTAGCTGGTTATGTAAATGAAGATTTCTTAGAATCGGCTATCTTCTATTGTATTACAGGAAACCACATTGTTTGTTTCATCCAACAGACTCCAAAGTATTCACAGTAATACAGTTTCAAGTGCTATTTCTTGGAGGTGGATGTCCTTGGTGGAAATACTGTCTCTCTATAAAAAATACATCAGAACCCATATATTAAGTCAGACATCAAACCTACAGGATAAAAGGTTTCAGAAAACGTGAGTGTAAGCTGTTCTGCCAGCCCATGAATAATTACACTACCAACTTTTGTCTTTTTATTGTGGTGGACACAGACACTTCGAAATGTTGGAGGGAAGAGCCCCTGTAGTTCATCTAGTCAGTTGTTCTGCTCCAAGCAAGACTATACCAGCTACATCAGCTGAACTGCAGTCACAACAGAGTCTTCAAAGCAACCAGAAATAGGCATTTCTACATGCTGTATGTCTGGTCAATGGTATTCTTCTTTGTCTCTTTTGAATTTCTCAACACCCCATTTTCACAGAAAACACTGGACTGCTCTCTGAGTTGTAAATTTCTCACTCATCCAGCCTAAAGTTCACCAGATTTAGAGAGAGAATGCTGTAATTCTCCACCTCCTCCTCTTTCTGTCTCAAAAGAAGGATGCAGTGTTGGCTTTTTTTCTAGTCAGCAGGAACCTCCTCTGATCAACATGAATTTTCTTAGATTAGTCCCATCATCATTTTAGCCAACTCCTTTAGTACTCCCAGATGTATTCCATCTGAAGACATTCAGCTGCTCTAAATAGTCCCCTAAAGCTTTTGCTTCTCGACTGTCATCTGCTTCTCTCTCAACCAACCATATTAATAAAAGCAGTGGTCCCAGAAAAGGGCTTTATCTGTAAGGACTGACACAAAAGAATACACTGAGTATTTCAGCTGCCTAATTTGTTCAATTCCATGGTGTCCTCCCTCCAGACGTATGAAAGGTCACCATGATGACATGAAACAGCTATTTAAGGCCCATCCACCACCTTCTTTGCCCCAGGTGATCTGCTACTGACCTCCAAAACAGCATATCAAAATTTGTCCCATCTCACTTTGAACACTTGTTTCTTTCTGGAGTTTTTCAACATTCAAAGGTCTCCCTAAGAGAGGGTGCAATTATCCCTTCTTTTCCTGCCCTCATGTCTATGCTGAACTGGCTGTTTCATCCATTCCTGTGCTCCGTTTTTTCATGCCACATCTTTTTCACTTGCACTCCTCTCTTTGTAACACTGATCCTAATTGTAAAAGCTGAGAAATCTGACATAAGCTCCTTCCCCAACAGGACTTTTCTCCTCTGCTGCCAGGGCACTGGAGCTATAGTTAAGGCTCAATAGCTGCAGGTTGAAATGGAGCCCTTCTCCCACTGCCAGAAGTCACAGACTTACACCCTGCTGGTGGGGTGCCCACTTGGTGCTTCAGCATTGCCTGCCTACCATCAGCGTGTCTGCTGCCTCAGCACAGTCTTGAAGATTCTATCAGTGTCTCATCTGTCATTCTTCACAGAAGGACTGCTCATTTCTTGGCTAGTATCGTTTCGTTTATTTTCATTAACGGAAGGAAACAAATAGCGGAGATCTCTGACTTTGTGTTCTTGTTCCATTTTTCAGTCTGGACTCCGATCCCCAGGAACACTGATATACAACGTGAATAGAATTGCCCAGCTTGGGCAGATTGCAAGTGAGGCTGACTGACTTCAGAGTTAACTATGTATGTAAAACCTATGTCTTACAATAATTTTTCCTTCTCTTTAATTATTGGTGAAGCAGAATGCTATTCCAGCTGTGATGGACACAAAAGAAAGAGGTGTGTAGGGAGATATACAGTTGAAATTCTGCAGTGTAAGTCTAACCTCACAGAGAAAGAAAAAGCATCAAACATGCAGAACCTGCTTTTTGGACCTGAAATGCCATCCAGCTGTGCCTGCAGAGAAAGGAAAAGCTAATGAGCTGGTGTCCTACTGTGGGAGACTGTGCTCGGGATCTCTGAAATCTGGCACAGCAGAAGAGACTTTTCTCTCTATTCTGGGGTGAATCGTACCTCACAGTGAGCATCTCTAAATTTGAATGTGTTCCAGTGGAGAAATTAAACTGTGTATTTGCTGCTGTGAATTAATTTTTCTGTTCTGACACATATCTGGTGACAAATATGCATTTCTTCCTCAAAGGCAGCAGAACAGACATGTAATTTTAGGAACAGAGGCACCCTTAACTAATCTTTCAGTATTTCAAAACAACCATGAGATGTCTCACAATAGGCCTTTCTGGAATAAAATTCTAATGGAGACAGTCCACATGGAGTCTTACCTGCCAGTGGCTGCTTCATGCTTTGAAACATATGTCTAATTTCTCTGCTGTAACTCTCTAATCTTTTGGTGAGTTCCTGCTAAGTTTCCCAATAATGTAAGTTATTGAAACTAATGATTATTACACAATAACTTATTTATTGGAGCTAACAAGCAAAGTAACTGAAGTCTTTCATTAATTTCTCTTATATAGACTAAATACCTCAGGCATTAATTTTTTTTCTGAAACAAAATAAAGATCAGTAGTATATGTGCATTCACTGAGATGATTTCTTCCTGTCTCTTTTACATCTTAGCGATACTTGTGACATTGAAAACATAAGGTATAAATCATGCTGGAGAGAGATTCTTGAATTTTATGGAGATTTAGATGTGATTCAAATAGTAAATCAGTAAAGATTACCCTTGTTCTTTAATACATGTATATAGACCCATAAGCAGAGAATGGAACCAGACTATCACCAACAGATATAGGTTGACCTGGAATCACATGAATCAAGATCTATGTTGATTTATATTAGTTGAAGTTCCACCCCATAATATTTAAATTGTATGTAAGCAAGTGGCTTATGGCTTAAATTTTTGCATACCCTGACATAAAATAGTCTGCTTTATCAAGAAACCAAGGTCCTGGTTCAGAAAGCACCCTTTTCAAGTGCTACTGATTCCAGCATTTAACTAAAAAAGACAGGCTTCCCACATAGTATACTTAAAAGGAAAAAAACCCTCTCTATTATAATTCTTTCTCTAAATCCTCCACAATCTTAACAGTGGCTGAAAGATTTAAAATAGGATTATATCAGACTTTACTCAGCAAGACTTCCAATTAGTTTTTAAGGAAATATTCATATTTTCACTATGCCAGGAGAAACAGCAAAATTTATGGATCATTAGGCCAGTAAAGATGAGAGGAAAGTAGTTGCAGTTACTTTAGACAAGATATGAATGCACCTATTTTTCTCAGATTTTTATGTTCTGGGTTTGTACTATATATCACTACCTCTATCATTCTGAAAAATGCTACTTTTTCATAATTTTATCTTCTTCCAGTGCAAAATCTCTACCAGTGCATGAAGTGAAGGATTGTTACAAAGGAGATAACAAAAAAATGATTATCATGTTACCCATCTGTGTTCCCATGTTTTGGGATTTATCTGAGGCCCTCTGAAAGCTGCTACTACTTTCTAGGGAAAAGTATAATAACGTACACTCTGAAAATGTCTTCATGTCTATGAACATAAAGTAATCCCACTTTCTTCAGCACAATATGAACCTAGAAATCATAATTCCAGCGTTGACAGAAAATATTACACAAGATTAGTTAATTTAAAGTAGATTAGGAACATTGATTAGTCAAATAAAGATTCCTAGTTATACATTATTCTGCTTAATACACTCAAATTATAAGTATGCTGCATGAAATGCCCATGAGTTGCTGTACCCCAGATCAATAACCTATGGCCCCAATACATGCTTCTCTTGGGCCCAGCTGTGAGGTCAACACCATTATCCTGAGTAGTTATTTGGGCATCAAGGTGTCAGGCAGAATGTATATACATATGCTTGCATACATATGCAAGACATTTTCAAAACAAAGGTCCTGCGTAGTTATCCCTCTAGACTTCCCATTTTTGCATGTAGCGTCTCATCTTGCAATTAATAAGAAACTTCATAAGACACTTTCTGATGAGGTTCATGCACAGTCACAAACCTCCAAGACTAAATCAGACTGGAATAGCTACTAAAAAAATTATATTTCAAATGCTATGATTTAACCTTCCCAAATTTTGATTTTTGTCTCTAGAACATCGAAATCATATGTTTTTATTTTATTCAGTCTCACGTTCAAAATATATCAATTATATTTAAGTGCCTTTCTCTCTTTCTCTGTAGCACTATTTTGACAGCACACCTGATCCCTTTAGTGCCAATACTACCTCTTTATTTTATCTCAGCAAGTGTTGTCACCAGTTTTGTAAAGGAATTTCATTCCAAATCATGGATCACGGCATGAATAATATGAAATACCCCAGACACAATGTTGACAGTTGAAACCTCTAGCAATTATTCCAATTACTGAAGAAAGTGAACTAAAAAAAAAACCAACAAACCAGCCCTTCACTATAATTAGCTATAATTTTGTTGAAATTATATGCATTATAATGACACTTTCAACATAGTGTGTGCATGTCTAATTCAGAAGAATTTATTTCCAGAGACCTGTCCCATGATTTACCAAAACTGCATGCATTTCTGCACAAAAGATCTAAGAGTTTAATTTTAAAACATGCTTTGTATGTGAATACTGAGTGTGCTACCATTTTCACAAAGTGCTTTAAGTAGATATTAATAAAAAGACTAGATAGCTTCCAGGCAAGAGGCACTGAGATGCTACTGCAACAAGTCTATGAGTAATTTGACTAATCTACAAGTCGTTTGACTGATAGAATTATAATTTCTCCAGAAAATGTCCTAGAAAGGGAGAGAATTCAGCCGGGTTGCAAAATACACTGTTCAATTTATCTACATTTCCCTCTCTGCCGGAAATTTTGAAACATACAACACATCCAAGACCCATCTCTCTTTTGCCATCACACACAGGAGAGAAGCCAGATACTACAGGCCAAAATACTGCTTTCAAAAATGCAATCTGGTGCAGAGGAGAATGGCTCCTTCTGCTTATCTATTCCCTTGCAAATCATGGCTATTTTTTAAAAGCTTCATGCCCCTGTCATCCTTTGATCTCTTTCCCTCCAATTTGTCATGAATCATAGAAAAAGATATTTTCCTGAGAGTTATCCCCTTTAGTTTTTCAGAGAATGGATTAAAAAGCATTTTATTTGAAAGCATGATTAGCATGACAGCAAAGGTGTCCAGCTGCATCCAGATCATTATGTGACACCGTAACACTCTTAGAGTCTTGCTTTCACTAATGCTTCAGGGACAGAGAAAATTAAACCTATGTACAACTTATACTCCTCAGTCAAACATCCATGGATAGGCTGCTGGTTTATTTTGGGTTTTTTAATATGCTGTGTGAAACAGTTCTTCCATGAATGGCTTAAATACAAATGTAACTCTATGTGCTGTTCTGGGGATTACCTGTTATGTCTTATTGGATGATTAGTTTTTACAAGTCATATAACCAAACCACCTCATTTCATGACCTTGAGGGGTCCTTTGAGGTTTCTGCATCTTTACTTTTGTTCATAAATTATACAGGTAAGAGCAAGGACTAGAGAAGAGAACTGTAATGGCTTTCTATGCATGACACCACTCACAGTGATACTTCTTACTTGTACTGAATGGTCCCACAAAAAAGTTTTAAAATGCCAGAGCCCCCTGTGACAAGCTCCTCTGGATCTTTTATATTCATATTTTCCCTGGAGTGACCCTAGATCATGTTCAGAATTCTGAGATACAGGAGAAAGAAGCTAGTCTTCACTGTAAATTGATCTATGCTGATCACTGATGAAACTATGACACCCGGTTGTTCTAGTTTGTTGCTTAATTGTTATCTTAATTATCACAAGACCCCTTGTGGCACAGTAAAAATCCACTTCTAGATGCATTTGATTCAGTTTCTTTTTCTTATATCTTTACATCCCCAACGAGTTTTGGCAAATAACAGTTATTTAGATTCCTGTTACACTCTAGTTAAATTCTTCATTTTATTTTCAATTATTTTTAATCAGCACTGAGGTAATTCAGTCAAATGAAATAAACATATATAAATGTCTAAAATAAGAAAATAACAGCCCACTTAACAATAGCCTTTAATTTCCCACAATAGCAAGTGGGCTTTTTAGTTCTTCCCTAAAACTGGACTGATAACCTTTGAGAATAGTCAAAAATTTAGTTGGATTAAGCTACATTTTAACGTCTATTTTTCTCACCAGTGGATATCCATAAAATCCCTGTTGCATTCTCTCTACAACTACCTGAAGGGAGGTTATAGCCAGCTGGGGGTTGGTCTCTTCTCCCAGGCAGCCAGCAGTAAGACAAGGGGGCATGGGCTTAAGCTCTGCCAGGAGAAATTCAGGTTGGATGTTAGAAAGAAATTCTTTACAGAGAGAGTAATCAGGCATTGGAATGGCCTGCCCAGAGAAGTGGTAGATTCACTGTCCCTGGAGGTTTTTAAACTGAGATTGGAAATGGCACTTAGTGCCATGATCTAGGAAACAGACTGGAGTTGGATCAAGGGTTGGACTCAATGATCTCGGAGGTCTTTTCCAACCCAATCAATTCTATGACAGCAGTAAGTTTTCCTTCACAAGCTGAGAGGAATACAATGTTGGATTTCAACCTGCTTATTTTTGCCTTGAGATAAAATTAGACCTAAGCCTTAGTAAATTTGTAAAAAAAGTGAGGTGGTTTGTTTTTTGCTTTCCAGCAGATCCAAGAAAATGCTTTGAAACAATGGTAAATATGAAGCAACATTTGGAGGAAGGTCAATACTTTAGTAGCCATGACATGATCTCTGCATGTTTCATTTCAGGCTCTTAAGAAAGTCATATAGACACCAAAAGAAAGAGATTTTAGAGGCAAGTGGGTCCCAGTCAACACATACAAAAGCAAAGCAACTTTGTGCTCTAAACATTCACAGAAGTAGATATGCTCTTCTCCTTGAGGACACTGACCAAGGCTTTTCACATTCAGGAGAGTACCTAAATTCTCAAGCTCTAGGATTTTAGGAGATAGCGTAAAAGCTCAGGTTACCCTGGATGCAGAGAACAGAGAACAAACTTGCAAGGCACCAGCTGGAATCTCTTGGCCCATTTTTTCCCACAGCCCACAAGAAGGATATTAATTATTGTGTTCCGAGATGTGAGGGCTTCATCATAGTGCTCTGCAGAGCTTCTGCTGAACCACAGTCCTGGTAAGTGCAGTGAGTCTGCAAAGCCTTTTCATTATATATATATATATATATATATATATATATATATATATTGCCATGCATCTATCTTAAGATGCTGCATACATAAAATGTCTATCTTAGATTCATATTAAACAGATTAGGCATTTCTTTGGTCTTCAAGGACAGGCATTTTCCTATTTTATACTTTCTGATGTTGCAGGAAATTATGCCAGTTATGAAAGGTAAAGGACAAGTTATATGAAGTACCAGTGGTCTGGGAAATTTTACTACCTTGGCCTTTTCAAAGACAGAAAAATAAAATAAGGGATTTTTTTAAGCACACTGGAAACACAATAACTCCGAAGTAAAAGAGGGAACCAATAAGGACTAACTAAAGACTGTTCTGTGAAAAATTCTGAGACTAAAAATCAAAATAGAGAAATGAAGCAAACGTTCTCATTTAGAGAAAGACTATGATTATGAAACTGGAAATGAAAAACAATTTAAAAGAAGGAGCAGAGACTTGGGGTTTAAGGGGTTTACTTTTATTTGACACAAACTCTTTCCAGCAAACTAACTAACACTAACTTTACTCTTGGTTGATATGTAGGGGGGTTTTGCAATTAATATTTTGAATGTATTTTTTTCCTGCAGGTATCAGGTAAAAACTTGTGCAGTCATAATATTATATATTTTTTCTGCCACTTGGGACAGATTATGTAATGATTTCCATTGGCTTTAAAATTGTAATATGTGTGGAGGATAATCTTTTCTCTTTGATCTTAAAGGAATAAAAGTCTCCACTGACTACTTTAATATTGAACCTCTGATGTTACTCTTCTTACATCAGTGCATTTGAATCATACCTTCAAAGGAAAACTCCAGGTAGGATACTCATACTTGATAAGACAGCTTTTCTGTGGGCAATGCCACTGACTGCAGCTCAAAGAACCACTGGAAGGAGGAACCAAATGAACCTTTTAAAATCTATGCCATTTCTGGTTCTGCTTACAACTGTTACCACAGCCTTCCTCAGATTTCTCCATGGGCTCATTGTGGGCACAGGGTGGCTTTCTGAAGTTCAGGCAAGCCCTGCCACCTGGTCACTTACTGCGCTTGAAAACAAGCCAAGTGTTTTATCAGCTGCAATCTCTGGTGCCCATCACCACAGTATTCTTCTTACTGAAAAATGTTAGATTATATAAGTAAATAATAATAAAATATTGTTGGTCGGTCAATAATCTAGACGTTCCCAGTTTGGGGGTAGAAACTGAGACATTTTATTGATCACTCTCGCTACAACATATAGAACCGAGGAACGGGGTACGGTAGGACATGTTAATGAGGGGAATTAACTATGTTAAGTAGGGCTTAGGCAATCCAGTCACTGTTTTTCATCATACGGGTAAACATTTCTCCACACCAGGACCACCTGGGGGGAACAAAAGGTTTTCTGCAGGTCCTGCAACATCTCGTAAAAGTCCTTCCAGATCTTGCAAAGGAAGAAAGGGATTATAGATAGGTGTAAACAGTCAGTCCTGGTCTTCAAGTAATTTATCGTGGCAGGCTCCTGTCTTATCGAAGGGAGGAAATTCTTTCATTATCTGCTGCCCAGGGCTTGCTGGACAATCCCTCCAGATCTCCATCTGTTAACAATTGTTTTATCTTCCCCAACAAAATATACTATACACAACTGAGGTACAATAAACCCCTTGAATCTCACAGGTATTTAATCAGAGAGCACTCTGCAAATAAATGATTTATTCATGAAGCCAGTGTATTGACTGCCATCATGCAGGCATTGTAAAATACTAATATTGAAATGAAACAGAACTGTTGATGCAGAAAAGAAGGTATTTAACTGCAGACAAATCTCAAGAAAATACTCTGATAGTTTTAACGGTATTCCAAGTATTGTATATCACCATAAAAGCCTCTGCAGAGTATAAGGTATTTCTTTGGCTACAGTGAACCATGAATGATATTACAGAAATACTTAATTTTGTTTAATAGCATTGAGAAGTGCATTTCATATAGGAATAGCCTGACTGCTTAGAAAATTTGATTCGCAGCAAGGAAACTGGTCATATAATCTATTGTGAATAAAACCTATTGCAAATTTGACCATTTCTCATAGAATAATTACCCATTAATAACTTCTTGCATTATTCAGCCAGCTCTAGACCACAGTATATTTATTTCTGAGGAAGATATTGAATAATTTGAGAAAATTTTGAGTAGATATACAGCTTCCCTTAAACTTTGTACTCACTTAAGGATGCTCTGGTGACTGAATACTGAATTGTATCACATATTGCACATACATAAAGTAGTGCATGTAAACTAGTAAAAGTAGAGGAAATTCCAAAAGTTGGATTGGACTATTAAAAGTAACCTTCAGGAAATTATGTTAGAACTGAGCTGAGTCTTTTGGCCAAATTGTATACTGGCAGCTCACAGTCTCCTGCCTGCAGCATTTTGTATTATGCAAACTGTCCAATCATTAGACGTTGTCTCTTGTCCTTCCCTATACACTGCATGTCAAGTTTCATGAATATTTAGTGGTGTAAACAAATCAAAAGTATTGTGGGGATAAAAAGTGTTGTCGTTCCACATTCTAATGCAATCAAGACAAGCTTTTTGAAAAAGGCTGTGAGAGTGGCAAGCACCTCCATCTCTGCTTTCCCTGAGAATAAACAAATCTTTAGAGCATACAGAGTAGAAATTACCTAGGCTGACTGGGCATTAAGGTCTGGTATGACTGCAAAGTTGTTCCTCTACCCTGGCATGAAAAAGGGACCTGAACTTCAGCACTGGTTCCATTGTGAAAACATATAACCCACTGCAAAAGATCTGCCCAGACTTCCCCTATACCCATTAGAGACAAAGATGTGCATTCTGGAGATGATTCATCCAAGACAGTTACCAGGAAACATTTTTGTCTGTTTAGTAAAGTGTTATTTAAATGAATATTTTATACTTCACTCTCAAATTTTCCTTGGCTGAAAGTACGCAACAGAATGGTTGTTGGCTGATATCTTCTTTTTATTGAGTAGACCTGTGCCCTACTCACCATAGTATCAGAGATGTATTTTTCTCAGCCTGAGGTGTTCGAGCACTTCTCTAAAAAAGTACACAGTAAAACAGTAAATTTAATCTGTGTCTTCTACACCCTCATTGAGTGCCATAGCCAACAGACCACTAGGTATTTGAGGATGATGTTATTTTTAGTGTCAGGTTTGAGCTTTGGAAAATTTCAGGCCAAAACATAGATATCTTATTACAAGTATCAAAGAAAAAAATCTGAGTACTACTAACTGCTTACATTTATGACACTGTGCTTACTCATGCATTCAGTCTGCAATCCCAATTGTCTTTATTACCTTTTACTAACAGTACCTTTCCTTTTTAGTTGGATCATCCTCAACACTTGCCATTCAAATCTCATGGAAGATCTGTCCACCTATAAGGCTCAGCTTTATACCTCACTGTCTTCAGATTATGGATAAAATTCTTAAAATAAGCACAGAGCCAATACACAGAGTCCAGATGACTGCCAAGAGCCCCATCACACATATTTAAGCATTTTTCTCCCTGTCTGTCTCTGGAAGCTGCCTTCATAATTCAGGGAATGCTTTTACATATTTTTTTTTCTTAGTGTTCAGAGATAAGCTGACCTCTAGGCACCCTTTGCCTCCTTACAAAGTCATTAAAACCTTTGGTTGCCCTACTTCTATGCCCTTCATGCTTGTGCTGCTGCTGCAACACACTTTGTAAGCATGCTTCTTTCATTTGAAAAACATACTTAGTTTCCAAAGTAAAGTCTATAGTAAGTCAGGAGTTAGAGCAAAAAGTGATTAGACATGAAAAGAAAAAACAAGAAAACACACATATTGATGTCTTAATCTTTTCAAACTACACTACTGGAAAGCTGGTGATAAATGGCAGTTTTCAAACCATAATAAAATTAATATGAATTTCACTTCATAGCAGTTGAAACATTCTTCCTGCTGATTTCATAGCAGGAAAACTAGAAAGCAAACTTATTTAGAGTGAGTTTCAAATACAGTAAGAAATAAGCACATTCATATTTATAGAGACAATATTCTTCCTTCAAATGAGAATGTCAGTTCTCACCTTTGATGACAAATGTATTTTATCACGATGCTTACAACCACTAGTGAATATTTATTAAGATATGCTTTATTCCCCTAAGTATGTTCACAAGGCACACATTTACAGGAACAGAAGAATTGGAGAAAATATTCCTTCCTGCATTTATAGACTTGCAGTTGACACTTTAATTTCTGTGGAATGTTTTCATGCCACAGGAATGATTAGGACAAAGAAGATTAAATGAACCCACAGAGGGTGGAAAACTGTCTGAAATTTTAACTGAACGCTGCCTAAGCCTATTTGCCAAGTTCACCGAAGCTGTGAGGCTGTCTGATATTTTGCACACCACTTCACACTGTGTGTGCTAAACAATTCTGTTCTCACTAAATAAGACTACTTATATGGTCTTTGATGTAACTGATAAAAGAAACCTAATAGTGTGTTGCATAACTGTGGATTGGGGAATGTAGCTGTTGAATTAACAAGCATTCACAGACATGCTGCAATTTCTCTAGGAAAATGTCACGAGGTTCCTCCTTTATTCATTAACTTGGTGCAATCTAAACTTTGTTTGAAGATCTGCATCTATAATGTATTGAATATTTCTTTGTGCTCGTTAGAAAAAGCTGAAGGAGACTGGGATATACTGAAGGAATACAGTCATGCCATGATTCCCATAAAAATAAGTATGAATAATGCATTTATTCATTTAGAACTATATGTATACTTAGGCTTAATGGAAGAATGCGCTTACTCAAACATACTGTCAAAAGTTTTTTTTACTTTCTCTGAAACTTGCCTTCAGTCTTTGCAATAGTTTATAATAACCGTGCTCATAAGATTGTTAGAGTTTGGGTTCTTGTGGTTCTTTTAAATTATTTTCCCTACACAACAATAGAACGAAAAGTTGTTTGGGATTTGGATTTTCACGTTTCTTTTTCAAAACCTTTCTAGATAATGCTTTTCTCAACACAACTATAGAAGAATAGAAGAAAAGGTTATTTTATGCTTTATTAGGCTGGATGGGGTATACTTCCAAGATCTAATGGTCAGCAGTATTTACAGCAAATTGTGTGCAGTTTACAAGAAATTGTAGAACAAATAACTATAAAGTACAACAGGTCTAATTATTAATACAGTGACAAACTTTCTTTCCTGTTCACATCAGTCATAAACAGACCTTGATTTCTGCATACATATTAGTCATAAGTGTTTGCTAAATACCTTGTTTAATGATACACTGATTTTTTTTTGTATTTCTTTGTTCTGCATGCCTATGAATGATAAGACAGACTATTATTTCTACTTCCCTGTTTAAGAAATCTTTTAACTGACGAACAAAAACTAATGCTAATTGTTGCTCTTGAATATGTAGTACCTTTTCAAAGGGAGCATATACTGTGCTTCAAAAAAAAATTTCCTTTTGAAAGCTTCTGTCCCGATGTTTCCTAGCACTTCTCATGTTGACTTAGTTCAGAATCCTGCCATTAAAATTTTAAATAACAATAAGTTAAGTTCAATAAGGTAGCAAATATGGCAGAATTTATTAATATCTTTTTGGAATTTCAAATAGCAAACCTGTACATCAATGTTGCTAAGTATAATGATTTGCTTTCTAAAAAGCAAACTAGAACTTGATAGAGAGCTGTTTTTTAAAATAATTATCAGTTCCAAATTTCCTTACTCTGTCTTATAAATGCAAGGAACACTTCTGGTTCAAGTGTTTCAAGGCACACCGGGCAAAAGGCATTAGCTTTACACATCACTTTGTCATCAAATGCAATTTTTCTTACAGAAATGTTTCAACAATACCACAAAAAAAAACTTGTGGGAGTTTGGTTTGATATTTCATTAATAACTTATGTCAAATTTGAAGAAATTACACAGCTGGTTCAGGCCAGCTAATTGACTGGTAGTTGGCAACGATGCAAAATAGTTTCACTATAGTTTCACTACAAAATTGGTCCAACACTTTAATATCCCCAGTGTTCACTGAAATAATTTAATCTGCCATTTCAAAATGTCAGTGCTAGAGCTTTCTCTTACAATTCTGCCAAGGCTGTTTCCTCTTCAAGGATAGTGGACGCATTATTTTGAAATACAGTTTAAAAACAGGTTGTAAAATGTTTTCAAGTTCTGAACATAGATGAAGCACTTGAAATTTGGCAGATTCATTTTTCCCTCAAGATGACTGTGGGGCAGCATTGAGATTAAATATAGTGAAACTGTCATGGTTCTTAGCTTATTGCTTTGTTTCTCTAAGTTATCACATCTATGGGTAGTCTTTACACGTGAGTTAGCACAGAGCGTCAGTAAGAATTCTTAGTCCACTGGAATCCATTTTAAATTATCAGCTCTGACCATTTTTATCACATCTTAATGATCCATTAATATTATAAAAAATGGACAATTTAAATCACACAAATGCACATGAAGTCTCCACCTAGCAAGGGCAAAGCAAGTTCTTTGTACCAGAAAGAAAAATAGCCCCCACACAGAATTCTTGAAAGCCATCAAAATGCCTACTCTAGAGCATAAAAGTCCAAGTAGAAGTTGTCATCCACCTTTAAAGACAAAATGATTACTCAAAAATCCTTGCTTGCTTTAATTTTGAAGTTGACTTTGAAAAATGACCCTGCTGGTTACTTATACACTGGCATAGAAACCTTACTCTGTGTTGTGTTCTCATGGATTTGTAGTTCTGAACACAAAAATGATCCTAGTTGGCATGAGGAGTGGCTGACTTCTAAAACCTGGAGGCCAACGGGCAGCACTCACTTGCCCTTAAGCAAGGGCCTTTGAGATCCATGAAATAATTCCACTGCTAGACAACTATTTTTTTCAAAAATCTTCATTCTTTTTGCTGACCTGTAAAGCCTGTTCTGACTTGGTTTTATGTGTGTTTTTCCTCGGGCATCCAGTTGTCTGCTGGTTCTGACACAAGCATAGTCCCTGACCTGTGGAGAGCACAAGCAACCACCCAGGGCTCCTGCCAGTGCTGGTAATCAGCCAGGATGATGGTTGTGAGCTTTACCTCCTACCAGTTCTCACTGCTCTATTCTTCAGGAACTGCAGTGATAGAACAAAGGATAATGGGTTCAGACTGCAAGAGGGGAAATTTAGGTTAGATAAAGTGAAGAAACTCTATGCTGTGAGGGTGGTAATGCACTTGGAACAGGTTGCCTGGAGAAGTTGTGGATGCTCCATTCCTGGAATTGTTCAAGGCCAGGTTGAATGGGGCTCTGAATAACGTGGTCTAGTGAAAGGTGTCCTTGCCCACGGTAGGCAAGTTGGAACGAAATGATCTTTAAGGTCCCTTCCAACCCAAATCATTCTATGATTCTGTGGTTCTGTGAGATCTCCAAGCTGAAGACGTGGACAGTGGCTGGCAGACAGTGTAGTATTCAGTTGTGTTGATGCCACAGTGTGCATCTGTTCATAAGTAGATCTATAGATCTACTTATCTGTAAATAAGTGTGCTTCTGTAGAAGCTCTTATCAATTGTTGGCTCCAGGAAGGGATGAGAGGGAGAGACCCTCTCTGCTGTGAGCGGCACATTTCTGGAGCTACTAGCTCCCTTTCATAGTCAAATGCTGGGTGAGCTCTGCTCCCCTCAGAGTCTGGGCAGTCTCATCACTGATCAACCTCATGCACACTGTGTAACACAGTGTGAGGAACTGTACAGAGAACTTAGCATGAAAATTAGAAAACTAACTTCCTTTCTTTATAAAGCTTCTCCTAACCACACCAATTCCTATGATGTGCCCAACTCTATGCAGACCAAGTGGGCAATCTGTTTCTCACCTTTTATGTCTGCTCTGAAATCATCTTCTTGGTTGAAAAGTACACCACAGAGTAGAAGATGGGATGCTTTTGATAAGCCTTAATTCATGGCCTTCAGGTAGGCACCAAGCAAGGAAGGCCCTGGTTAGCTGCGCATATTACATGGGATAACATGAGAGGCAGTAAGACATGAGAGCAGAGAGGTGAGGGAGATATTGAGTAGTTAAAAATAAAACAGTCTTCATTTTAATGGACATGTAAAGAGAAGGAAGGTAGTACGGGATGCAAGAAAAGCTGAACCTGAAATACTCATATGCAGGGCTCCCGCTTAAAACACACACACAAAAATAGAGGCATGTGAACACGGCATTTTCTTTCTGTTTTGCATTGTCAGACATTTTTTGATGTGTACTCTGGTCACAAATTTCAAGTGCTGCTCTATAACCTTGGCAGTTAGAGAACTTACAAAAGGGAAGGAAAAGCAAGCAAAAGCAAAAAGAGGAGGGGAGACATGAGAAGGAAGCTAGAGGGGAATTCCTTTTCTCTGGAAACTGACGTTTTCCATCAAACATTAAGTAATAGCTTCAATAAAATCTTCTTTTCATGACACTGTATGAATGAAAGCAATAAAATAAAAATAGCTACATTAAACAGATAGAAGTCTTGTTTCAGTATTTGATATTACAGATACGGAAACATTTGGAACCATAATTATTATAGTCTTGTTGGATGGAGACCCGAAAAGAACAATCTCCAGAAGAATGAACTGGTTTTCTTTGTGAAAATCACAATGAAGGTTGCTTCCCAGTACTTACAAGCCTTTCATTTTAACAGAACTTCATTTTAGTAATTAGTGTCAAAAATGCCTATCAGCTGTTATTATGTTAAATTGTCATTCTCTTCCCTATAATCTAGTTCCAGATAAAGCAGTATTTGTCAGAAGTATTTTAATGAAAACTTTTGAAACTTGTTCAAACACACAGTTGTGTTATTTATAACAGAATATAATAAAAGAAATGTATAAAATACAAGCTAGTGAGACAAATATTTTGCCCTAAGATGTCCTCTTTAAAAAGAAACACTGATATTTCTGTATTCTTCTTTCACTCAGCAGTGGCCAAACCTTTCTGGAGAAGTCTTATTTTGTTGAAAGCTAGGAACATAATGCCTCAGGCCTAGATTCTTGTCTGATTTATTCACAAAAATATTTAATCTATGTTTATTTGAGAAATACAATAATACATGAGTCATATGTGGGGCAAAATCCGGGACACATATAAGTCAGTGTTGCCTCATTATTCACTGACATTTACAAACCTAGTGTTTTGTTAAAAATGTGAAACTTTTATTAAACATTGACTATCTATACTCTGATTTATGATAAAATAGACACTAGTCATTATCAAATAGTTTACCATATGCCTAGTTAATAACATCAGATTATCAATGCTTTAGAAAATTAAATAATAAATCTCAGTAAAAATATCTAGGAAATTAAGAGAACTCAAGTTGATCCTTTTGCTTTAGTCATATTGACTGTTTACAGCTAAGAGAGTTGGGAAGTTATTCAGTGGTTTGTAGGCTTCTAGTTGATAAAACTGCTTCACCACAGTAAATTATGTACTATATATTTTCTCTGTACATGAAAGGACATTTATCCAAGTGAAGAATCCTCCTTCATCCAAGGCATTAAAGCAGAAAGTGTACCAGTTACAGCTGCATCCTAATGAATGTCCTTATCAAAATCTGAATGCCAAAAAAGTTCTTGTAATTAGGTAATTTTACAAGTCTTGTCTCTTACCTGTAAGGACTCTTACCATGTATCCTAAAATAGGGCAGTACATTCATCCTGATGCCCAGCCAGTTTGTGAAAGCCGTACAGCACCAGCCAATGCACATGTTCTGTGTGTCTTTGGGACTGAGGATTCTGGTCTTTGGCATGGGACAGCAAAAGTACAGGGCCTGATTCTCGTGCAGAGTCTGGCTTTGATTCCAAGTCAGGATTGGGCCACTATGCACACTTGGACAGAGCCTGTCCAAATTACCTTATGAAGTGAGAAGTGGGACATAGCTGAAGAACGCTAGGAAGGAAATGGCTCAGAAAATGTTCTGCTTTACTTAAAGAAGAAATAGATCCTTCCCTCCACCACTATTTTTCCAATGATATACAAATCACTGGCTACTATTCTCAAGATTTCCAAAGTCTCTCAGGATAGTAACTTTGAGTAATGAGTGATATGGTTGTGCAGCACCCTACTGCACAAGGGATTAGTACTGAAGTCAACACATAATCAGGGAGTAAGATGTTGCTATGATAGAAATATGTTGGCATCTGGCCTCTGGCCAAAATCAGCATGTAATCACAAATATTTTCATGTCAGGCGGACTGGTGGAAGAGAACAGTTTAAGCATGAGATCTGCATTCTTTCCTCTGAGGGGGCCGTGGAGATGGATGGGCAGAGTATGGTGTTTTCGCTTCCTTGCAATGTGGGAAATTAAGGAGAAGAGGCTCTGAAATTCCACACAAGCGCTCAATGAGCCACTGGGGATGGGGGATAGGTGATCCCCCAAACTGAGTGTCAAGAGCAAAGAAGGGCATCTTAGCCATCCTGTCTAACCAAGCCCACTGCGAATAACAAAACTTTCTGCTTGCTGTCTTGCTTGGCTTTCAAATTCCTGTGACATTCATAGAGAGGAATGAGAATTCATGCACACACACTTCTATATGTTGTCTGGTCTGCTAGAAAACACAGTAGAAAGATGTGTGAAAGAGGATATCTTCACCTTGGATTTGTACCAATGCTGTTCAAATCCAGGAACAAACAGGTGACCAACTGCTTATGCCAGGACAAAAAAAATCTGGTCCTTAAAATGCTATCAAAATGTTTCGAACAAAAAGCTAAAGCTAGCGTAGAGCTGGCAATGAGTGATGCTTCAGGAGACAATACTAGTGATATATCTGGGCCCTAAATTTGTCATGTTCACTATAAAAGGTGTTGTTTTATGTTTAGGGAATATGACAGCAAGTTTAGGAAGGCTGGAAGGATGAATAAATCTTTGGATGAAAGAAATATACCTTCTATGTAAGTGGAAGGAAGACTGAGTACTTTCTTTTCAATTTTTGATGGAAAAAACTATTGATTTAATAGCAGAAGCTGATGATTTAAAATTGAAAATTTCATACTGGTATTAAAAACATATGCATACATTGTAAAAGATTTGTAAAAGCCTTGTGTAGTCATTATCTTGAGCATCGAGTTTTTATGTAAATTCACATCATGGGACCACAATGTTACTGCCAATTATAATTCTTTTTCATTCATTACTCAGAGGAAAGTAAAATTTTATATGATTTTTTTTTAGAGTTGTGAAATTATTTGAGAAATGAGAGCCAAAAGAGAATCATCACCCTCCAGGGCTTTAACAGAAGCCACTTACCACTTAAAGTTTGCTTTAATTAAGCAAGTAAGCACTGGCTTGGAAACTGAAGAGACTAAAGACTACATGTGCTATAATGGTCTTAGAATTTTAAAAACATGTTAGCACATTTTTTCTAACTTTCTTTCAGAGACAACTTGTGGTGCTACTATTTAATTTTTTCCTCTTTATAACTGCTTTATGGCACAAGACTTTTGGAACAGTGTATGCATTTCTGTTGTTATTTTCTACTTTCCACAGCTACTGTAATTCATCTACCCTACTGTGGCCGAAGTTGCCCAAACTAGACCAAGTTACAACAGCTAGAACCTTTTCATCAGTAATCCTTTGCCACTGAGTATTGAGAAGGTCACGCTGGGCATGTTTGTTTCACAGCTTCAGGTTCCATTCTTCTGGTCTTTCCCCATGGTGGCCACTCAAATGGATTTCAAGGATGGGACCATAAGCTGTTAGTAATGAATGCCCCGTATTGTGGCAAGTCTTGTCATAGGCAGGGGAAAAATGGGGGCTCTGTGACTTGATGAGGATGCCTGAAGAGAAGCCAGAAAGGGTAGGAATGGCAGTTCTCAAGGGGGATTCCATACACCCAAAAAGAGGATTAAGGGGTGTTGTAATTACCCTACTGAAGACTGGGAATGGCACCAATGTCCCTTGGATGCAAGTGATACAGCATACAGGGGCTTTATAAAGGCTGGCATAGAAGCAAACGAAGGATTCTATAATGAACAGAGAGACAACTGGGGCACAGAAGTTTCTTTGCATTTGAAGGGTGTTGGGACTCCATGCATCAACCACCCTGGCCACAGCAGTAGTCCTAGGAGCTCTGATATTGCGCTTGATTCCTGGTTGCTTCACAGGCAGCAAAAGTGTGTGGGCATCAGTGATGAACCTGACAGCATCAAGGAGGTTGGGAAACCATTGGAAATCATGGCCAGCCAGTGGAGATGCCAGCAGCCACCAGCCAAAGTCACTGCCAGAAGAGCCAGAGAGATTTCAGGGACTTGGTGTACTTGTGACAAAGCTCTTAATGCACATACTGATGAGCTGCACAGCAACAGGCTTCATGCCTGGCACACAGTTTCCTGGGTCTTCACCACTGGAATCAGCTCTTCCTGATAGTTCCAACTGCAGACACAGGTATCTCAACTAAATCAGTAAGAGGCAGTTCACTGGAGATAAAACATAGGAGAGAAAGATTTACAATTTCTTCCAGACAGTCAGAAAAATCCCATTATTTTTCTTATGAAGAGTTCTCTTTCCTTTATAAAGCCAAATGTTGTTCTGGCTTTTTTGAGTATTCTTGAAAGAACAAGTCAGTTCTTGGCAAAAGGAGTCCTTGAATCAAGTCGAGTTTCAGGAGAAAAGGAGGTAAACAAAAGTGCCAAAATGTGGATATGAAGGGGGGTTTTACCAAGGAATAACTGAAGTTAAAATCCTGAAGAGGACAGCTAAGGCAGAGAGCAGCCATGCCCAAAGGGCTGAACTTGGCCTGCAAGAACACTGCACACAGAGCAGGATTAGAAGCAAAAACTGAATGATGCTTTTGCAAACTGAGCTCATGAAAAAATATAACAGTATTAAACACAGACCCTCTCACTGACTGGGAGGTTTCCGATTTATTGCAAAAGCTGATTACACTTCATTATCTTTTTTTACCAATTGATGTGGCATACTTCTCAGTCATGATTGCCTGGCTAGATAGGAGTGAAGCCTGATAACACTAAAAAAGCTCCTGTTTTTCCATGCATCAAAATTACAGGATGTAGAGGATCTTTGAAAGCTGTAAAATAGCATTAGTCAGAGATAACAAGTACAAATTTTCCTCTGTTTTCATTAATAGCATGGGGAATGAGAATAGTGCTGTTTTTTTCAGAGACGTAGATGGAAATATAAATCAGAGGAAGCAAACTGCCTTAAAATTCAACATCTCTTGCAAAATTCCAGAGCACTTTTGGTATCAGGAGAAGAAAAATGCCAGAAAAAAAGAGCAACATATATTTTCATCGCATATTTGTTAACCCATGTCATGGATGCACTTCAGTGAATGATTCATGAATTTATGGAAACTATTCTATACAGCTATTTAGATAACACAAAACAAGAAGGAATTATTTAGCTAGTAAATTTTTTGGCAGACATCTTTTGCAGCTTATAGCAACAGCTGAGAAAAATACATTTTCAATTTAAAAGAGAAAGAGGGTGTCATGAAACACAGGATCGGTAATGCAGGTTTCAGGAGATAAGAGTGAAGGACTCTAGTACAAAGTGCTAAAATAATTTTTTTTTTTTTAAAAATCATTTAAAGGAAGAACACTGTTGGGATGATCACGTTCCAACACTAGAAGAACAGCCAGACTGCCATTCGTTGTGAAACCAACCCACGAGGGGAAGAAGCGAGGAGAGGAGCCGATATGGGACTATGACGAAGAATGGCGACTACCCATTGTTCCTGAAATTTACATATTTGTATAGTTTACAGTTATCATAATGATTATCTAATATTGTAGTTCTGTTCTATGTTGTACCCCAGTTTGTGATTGGTTGATTGCACCCCAGTTTTTCACTGGTTATGGGTTGCTGCATTGCAGCATCCCCTTACATGGTTAACTCCTCCCCAATTCTCCCTGTTTGGTCACGCTCCACCCCATTCTTGTCCTATAAGGTTAGATCACGCCCAAGTTCCACGTCCCTTCTAGCAGTTTCCTCCCTGGACCCTATATAAACCTATCCTCCATTTTAATAAATGCCATTCCTGCTTCACCCTTCCTTGGAGCGTGCTGTCCCTTCTTCATTACTCAAGATCGCAGCAGAACACTTTAAAGAAATTCACAACCCGAAGTTATTCAGGTTTATTATATCATTAAATTATATGATTTTCTGCCAACTGGTTCCTGTTTCTTACTCCACTGAGAAATCTGAAAATAATAATGTCAAGAAAACAATTATCTCAGAAGCAATTGAGAAGAGAATATGCATTTTATTTTACCAAATTAAATTCATCTCTCAGTGAAAATGCCTCATTCACCTTTCAGCAGAAAGATACAGTTTTGTGCTTTTACAAGAAAGCCATCCTCCTTCTAAAAGACAAAGGCAAAATGCACACCTGAAAGATGGCTTTTATATCCGAAAGCTTGGTTGCCATTTTATTAACTTGATAGAAGGAATTACTCCTCACTTCAGATCCTTCCTCATTTACATGCTTTGAATACCATGGCAGCAAAATCTTAATCACTAACAATATACCAAATCTTGAAAACCATTTTTTTAGTGTAAAATTAAAATTAACAGCGTGACAGTTGCAGAAGAAAACTATATGCCTGGATAAGTGCCTGGATTTGCTTTCTAGTGTAGAGCATAGCTTAAATGGATTCTTCTATCTGTAAATTATTTCTGCCAGAGAAAATCCAACTATTATTCAGTTTATTTCACCCATAGCCACTATTGTGCTACTACTCAGTTGATGCAAGCCATTCCCATATCCTTTAAGTCATGTCCTCAGAGCTAAAACTTTCTGTGGCAGGGTGTGAACAGTGAGATTGAGAAGAGACTTGAAGCTAATGTGACACTGGTATGTGTACAACTTACTGCAAACTTGCTGTTTTGAGGCTTATAACTGAGACGTAGTTTAGCAAATTCTCAAGAGCTAATCCCTAAATAGTTATCACCATGAGCCTCTTTCTACACACCAAATACAAACAGCCATCTCCAAGGCAGATGCCTGGTCTAAACACCCAGTCTGTCTCTGAAAGAGACCTTGATTTATCCCCCAAGTCTTAGTTCCTAGTTTTCTGGAGGTGCTTATCCCTTACTGCCATTACAGAAAGGGCCTCTCAATGTATTTTACACTGCCCAGTGATATGTGACATGCAAAAGTGAGGTGAAACAAACACCACAATAGACAGGGTCGTATAGTGCATACATGTGACCTGGGGAATCTTGGCAGCAGTTTGTCTGATTTGAGTCATTCACTGTTCACAGACTAAATGAAGAAGAGGAATAAAAAGACTAACAAAAAAAAAAATCCTATGAGGATCCATTTGCAAGAGAAGCTTGACATACACACAGTAAAATAAATTTTACCAAAGAAAAGTAATGGAAAATACTAGATGCTTATCTCAAATAGATTACATTTATTAAATTAATTTAATACTTTAGGCAAGATATTTCAGTCATCTCTACTACCACATAAATTATATTAAAAAGAATTCCAAATAACCAGGCAGTACTGCATAGTTGTTACATTAGCAGTGCAACTGGATGCAACAATAAAGTTCTCATAAACAGAGGAATTGTTGCAGATATGCTATGGTATGAGACTTGAATATGAGTTTAAAGGTAGCATTCATTTTCTTGATTAAAGATTAAAAAGGTTAAGTGTTTAATTAGCATTTTAACTAGATAGCAAGGAAAGAAAATCTACAGTTTGAAGTTGAACGGATTCTGCGGATCATGAGAACAGTTACTTGTACAATTTAAAATTAAACAGATAAATAAATAAATTGAATTTTGGTCTAGGATTAGAAAAATGAGGGAACCTAATAAAAGTTTATTTTGATTCTTAAGCTTTGTTTCTGTGTCAACTGTTTTTCTGCTTCATAGACAGTAAATCTGGTGTAACTAGTCTTTGAAGTTTAATGAACTTTCAAGTTTGGTTCAAAAAGTTAATGATGCTGATATAAGATTATTTCATCCATGCAATGGTACCCTCCAAAGAATCCTAAAAGACCTCTTTACCTGCCAACACAACACCTTCTCTCAATGTAGCAACACACTTCCAGACCTACATTTTTGTTCACAGAATTACAAGAATTTCTTTCTCCTGTCTATGATATAGGTTTATTCTTTTCCACAAGCTTCTCTTGCTCCATCTGCAATCTTTTTTTAAATAAGTTTCTTTTCTTCTTTAGCTGTAGTTTCTTTTTAATTTGTTTCATTTAGCTTTATACCATAAAAACCCAAACCAAACAAACAAAAAAACCACACCAAACCTTTTAAGACCTTGTCCACCCCTGAGCTGGCTGCCTCCCTTCTTCTGGCTTCACTGTTCAGACTCTGCTAATTTTGCCCTGTTCCATAGTTCAGCTTAGTCCAGAAAGTGGCTAACAGGCTTGTGCATTGTCCTGTGCTGCTTCTGTCTACAGACTTTGCTAATTATATTGGAATGAGACATGAAAGAATTTCTGGCTACATGAGTGAAAAATACAGTGGCAAACTGATTCCTAAGGAGCAGTTTTTATAACAGCAACATAATAATTTCCCTAATTTCAGCAATAATTCATACTTTGTATGAATTTCTACTTTGCATGAATTGTTCCAGATAATTATCTGGATTATAATTCCTGTTATCTAAGTAAGATTAGTTGAACACAGCTGTGTTTTTGTGACTATTTAAATCTGTGAAACATGCTAATAACTTAGTATTTGTCAACAGGCTGTTTAGTGCAAGATCTTCTGGTTGTTAATGCCACTATGTTTAGAGTAGTTCCTTGATTTTCAAACTTTACTGCATAGTAAGACTGATTTGAAAGATGAAGTTATGCAATGCATGTCATAGTGTACAGGGACTGGATAAAATCAAGTGTTGAATTAAAGACAATTCAAACTCACAGGCAACAATAAGAACCTTCTGCTTTTAGCAGCAGCATCTGCAGTAACATGTTAAACAAACAACATGGCTTAATAATGCAACCATGCAACATTGTTGGATACAGACCAAATTCTCTCTCCCAAATCTTTTTAAGGTAGATCCTGCTTGGTGAGATCAGAGCTCACTTCAAATTATATGCAGAGTAGAGAGGGCTACTTTCCTTGGAAGAGATGAATCCACATTATGTTCCCACACTAATTTTTTATTAAATTCAGATATGTCCAGCACAACCCAAGACTTTTTCCAGGGAAATCAGGAAAAAGAAATCCAAGATATTTTCATTGTTGAATCTATGTAACTCCTTCTGAAGGTTGTTCACAAGCCCTCAGATTTGCAGGAGTAGTACCATCAACCCTCTTTAAAACAAAACAAAACCAAACAAAACTGGGAGAGGCCAAAAGGGGCAGAATTGTTTTAGTTTTTGATACCACAGTAGTATCCAAAAGAGTGAACTTCAGAAAAGTCACCTTGAGCAAAAGAGAGTGATGACGTAGAGAGCAGTGGGAGTTGTGCTGGCATGCTGATTAGAGCTGAAAACCCTTTGACCCATCTGGGTTTTAAAACCATGCACCAGAGGTTAGGAGATCTCTTTCTGCAAAGGGAAATGTGTTACTCCACATGATGTATATGAAGCACTTCTGTCACACAGGCGTAACTGTCACACCTACACAGATTGCTATGCACAGGGACCAAGAGATAAACACAGACGATTCACCATAAATAAATCTTGTTCAACTTCAATAAAATCAGACAGCAGCAGCTAGGATCAAAAAGAGTAAGGAACTGGTAGCTTCAACTGAAAGACTCCTTCACTACAAGAAACTGTAGATACGCTAAGAACTTCATAGGCAATGACTGGGATAACCTTATGCATTATGAATTAATTTTCTTTAGACCTACAGAGAAACAGCATTTGGTTGTAATTAAGAGGCATACAAGCAATACGCAAAAATTAATACACTTTGCAGAGATTCTGAAGTCATCACAATCTGAATTTAGTTTCAGTAAAATATGTTCACTATGGAGATCCAGGAAAAAGATCTCCAAGTTGTTCCAACTGTAAAAGGAAATCAAAAAAGACAAGAAGAGAACAAGAGCTCTGATCTATACCTACCTTGTTGCACTTGCTTCTCTTTCATCTGGGTAGCTCAGTTATTTTGCTTTGTTGAAATTGTTTGGGATCTCCACATAATGCAAGAAAACTTTCCAGTCTGTTGTTGCAAGTGGAAAAGGACTGCTGATGAAAAAATATAATTAATTAAACAAAACAGTCACCCTCTCTATAATCTTTATAAACTTCACTTAGAACCTCCTGATGGTATTTTAATTTCTTATTTGCTATATAGAAACAAATATCTTTGTCTTCTGCATTAACACGTAGAAAACTGTTTACACTTGATGTCTCAATTAGACAGCAATTCCTCCTGGACGAGATTGGGTTTTTTCCCAGATGCTGGGCATGTATTCATATCTAGCTATAAATGTTAATGCTTTGAATTGCAAACTTCACCATGATCACAATCGTGATGCTGATCACGATATCAATGGACCTAATATCCAATGTCCTTTTGATTTATCCAAAACCAACAGTTCATCCCACAGTTAATTTTAGAAAATTTTTTCTACCTTATCCAAGAAAAATTGCCAAATCTTTTATATAGTAATATACTTTTCAGTGGACATTTTTTTCCTGCAAGAGCCAACTCTACAAACTGATTGACTAATTCATTCCTCACAACCATCTCATTTAAAACAGACTAACAAAAGGCCAGCTGCAAAAGCAACCACACTAAACTGCCTCTTCCCCAAAAACACAATAGAGAAAACAGGTATTTATTATTTGGATTTGATTGCTCACAGCTGGTGCTGTCATCAGCCAGCATAAATATTGGACATTGGACCCATATCACAAAATTAATCCTCAAATTTTAACGCCCCAAGACAAATTTTGAGAAGTGCGGATACAGAGGGGTGTTTTCCTACAATAATAAAGGACAATTTGCAAATTGGGTTCTTGGGCCAAACTCCAGGGTCTCCAGATCTATAAGTAATTGGTTATAGTGACTTGATTTGAGCACTTCTATAGTCAGTACACTTACAGATTAATGATGCAAGAAAAGTTAACCTCATAGACTTAGAATCATAAAATCATAGAATACATTAACTGGAAGTGACTTGAAGCACCTTGTTTTTAAACATAAATCTCTTACTTGCTAGTTAGCAAATTATTTACACAGTCACCTGATTTGTTTCTAAAAAATGCATCTCTTTAAACCTAACCTATAGCCTGAACCTTTGGAACTACAGCACCACACACAGAATCCGCCACAGGATTTTAAGAAAAAAAAAATAATATTTCACTTAGAAACCTATAAAAATCTGGTTCCTTGTTTAAGTCACATTTCATTGAGGTTAATTATCGGTACCTCCATTTCTTTTGTGTATGTGAAAGGTCACTTTGTAAAAAACAATATAAGTCAGAACTCATTTAATCGGCTTTTTGGCAAAGGAAAAGGCCATTCTATATTGCAGTGAAGTCCTGGCTGTTTGCCTTATGTTATCAATCTTTTCAGACACGGGAATTCAAGCTAAAGCAATAAAATATGAACTTTCAATCTTTTTTTCCAAAAGAGTACTGAAAAGGACCCGCTAGTCAGAAGAAACATTGAATAAATGGAACAGTAAGATGAATACGAGCTTCTACATGTGTATTCAGATAGGGATTTTAAATATCCTCCTTCCTTTTTTAATTTAAGGTGATAAAAAAAGTAAAATTAAAGTATCTGGTCTCATATCAGTCTGTGTAATCTCCAGAGTTGTATTCTGTTATGTAGAAACTATAGTCAACTTAGCTGTACATTTGAGCTGATCAAATCAATAGTGTTTATACAAGTCAGCAAATAATTCTCACAGCATAGCACTTTCATCATGAAAGATCCCAAAATGCTTTTACAAAGTCTATGTATACTCATGCTTAGTCACATTATTTTCTGATGAAAGACATCCACTGTTTTGATGGATTGTAGCATCAACCTCTAAGCACAGCAATAACACAGTAGTAGAGATTGGGAACTGAAGTATTCCGGATTTACATCAAATGACAGAAAGATTTAAGTAGATTTGTTAAATATTGAGAAAGTGGGTAGTAGCCAGAATAACAGTCAGTCTTGCCAAGCATGCAAACAAAATTGCTCTTATTAAAGAATCTGACACGTAAAGAAGAGTACATTCATTTTTTGATACCTAACGATGTTTCTAATTGCAAATATATCTTTTTATTGTGACAGCTCAACATTGATATGGATGATGTGAGCCTTCATGAAAAGTTGAACACATCATAGCAATGTCTTTAAACCTCTAGGCAACCTACACCATTGCACAGACCAAGGACCAATTTTTGCCTCTGACACAATCACTGTTTCTCTTGGAGAGCCAACTCAGACAAAAACAAACTGGGAGCTTTCCAGACATGACAGACTGGCATCTCTAACACACTAACAAATATCTTCACAAAAGATATGGGATATTTTTGCACTACAGCATCAGACTTGAAATAAAGACCAAAAATGAGGGTTTGTCTAAGATACCAGTCAGGAGCTTCTCTGGAGGATCTGAGTCTTATTCACTTATATTAATGTTTTACAACAGTTTCATGCTGACAGCTGTTAAAAAAGAGGCTATCACAAATAATAAAAAAAATAGAATAAACCCTCCCTTTTTTCCCTTGTTACTCTTGCTTTGATCACTTCAGTGATTTTCAACAGTGGAATATGTCCAGCAAATATGCAAACATTTTCTTCTTTTCTACACTAACTGCTTTAAAATATTTGTTAGCTTCAAACTGGCATCACTGATATTATGAATGAGTTACCTAGAAAAAGTAAGTTAGATATGTGATACAAAATTAAATTCATCCATTAAGAATAATGAAATGTAAACAAGTGTTTAGTTTTTTAATTATGACCACTGCTTTATCATCTTTCAACTTCAATATGGGAGAGATTTAGTCCTTACTTAAAAAGGTTTAAAGAATATGCACATATACATAAGCAAATTTTTGGGATTAGATTGATGTGATAAATGCTATAGTTTTGATTTCTTGCCATGTAAAACAGTTTATATAATTATCTTTCTTTTATTTCTGAAGTTTGAGGCTGAATTTACCAAATCTTTTATTCTTCTTATTATAATTCTACCGAACTACATGTATCTATTTTTACTAGGTGTGATCCTATTGGGAAGAACTTCCTTGACTTACAAACATGAAATACCTGAAGTCCAGGAGTCAGCGTCATCACATATGAAATAAGAATCTGATCAAATTTGTGAAAAGAAAATCAAATAACCTGCTGTTTCTATCACATTCTCATTTTCAGATTAATTCCATCCCAAGCCCACAATCTTTTTAACACTTATGTTTGTTGAATCCAGTCTTTTGCTCTTGGTAATGATACTATAGATTAACCCAAGAACAGCATTGCAATTACAGTTATTCTTGGAAAAAACCCAAAGATTAGAACTTCTTCGATATGAAACAGACTATTTGAGAGCAGAAAGTCTTTATAATTGCAAACAGTAGATGGAGTAGGTGGCTGCTGAGGACATTCATGAGGATAACAGGGTCTGTCCTGCCTGCACAACCTCTGCTACGGCCCACTCTGGGGGCAGTGGATGGGTTGGGAGAAGAAAGGCAGGTCCCAGCCTTGACCTTCACCTTCCAGCAGGGAGCTGAGAAGAGACACCTGCTCAGTGGAGAAGGTAACACATATTAATAAGGGGAGGCAGACAGACCTCCCTCCTCCCCAGAGCTCTGTGAATCCAGCCCATCTCCATGCTCTACCACTTTATGGCTGTAATCTCCCCTTACCACCTTGTCTTCCTTCATGCAGTCCCTCCTGGGATTCACTCTCTGCTTCCCACTCTGAATGGTGTGGTCTGTAAAGGTGAAGGACAAGGCCACCAACACCAACATGTTGGGGCAGAACTTTCATTTTGTCTTTGCTGTTATGAAACTGTGAGCTCGCTCTGCGGAGGAAGCCTGCTTTGAAGCTGAAATCATGTCAAGCACCCGTGGTGGTCCATGGTCTTTAATGTCCCACGTTGGCAGCTTTTCCTCTTGCTTAAATTTAAATGAATCATGCTTAAATTACAGTGGCACAAGTGAACGACTAATAAAACGTAATGAATCCCTATTTGAAGTTGTTTCTGAAGAGGTTTCACAATGTGTCATCATGGTGCAAATCTGTTTTATTCAGGGAGTTTTTGTGTTAAGTAAAGAATACCAAATGGTATGCTATGCAAGTTTCAGACTTGGGAATTCACTACCAATAAAGAAAAAGAGGAACAGGAATTTTCAGAGTAAAATTATTATAAAATGAAGGCATGTATACATTAGTTACCTTGAATTACTGCAGCTCTTCATTTTGGACATGGACCACAGCAAGATGGCATTAAACTAGAAAATAAACCAAAGCTTAAAGTTATCATTTGCATGAAAAAAAAAAGGCATTACCAATAATACAGTTATTATTTCCTTTTTTGTCATCACTAGCACTGTGCAACACAGTTTACTAATATACATTTCAGAGTAGTACAGTGGGTATGACATACTGAGTCTGTGTGTGTACTTTTTGCTCAGGACTCTGCATTGAATATAAACCTACCATTCTTCAGATTCTTTAATGTGTGACCGGTTTTGGTCATACTTTCCATTTCTTATTTGAAGGAGGCTTCCTAGACAGAAATAAGGTATGGATTACCATGACTTTGCCATCTGTATAGTACAGAAATATTTTTTCTTCTTAGGAAATCAGTAATTGGTAGGGAAATGCACAGGACTCAAAATATACTAATTCTACATCCTACTAATTTATCTCTGAAAACATTCAAAGCAGTTTTCTCTTGTGACTAGTAACAGAAATGCATTGTGTCCCTGAGAATTCAGCTTTTCTTCAGATACTTCTGTCAAGAGCGACCAGGCCTTCTAAAACTGGTTGTGTATGCACAGTTCTATAATGAGAGAAATTGCTTTTGGTTTTTCTGTCTTCTTATTAAAGTCAGAGTTTATATAGGAGATTACATATTTGTCCCCAAAGAGAAAATGATTTATAGCCTTTGCCAGAGAGGTGTAAAATGATGGAATTTATTTTCTTTCCGTACTAGAGGAGAAGTTTAAAAAATTATATTGAATGTGTGGATGTAAAAAAATATTTAAGCACTGACAGCAACATATGCTATATTAATAACACTCGTACTACACTACAGACTTTCTATATGACAGGTTGAGTTTTGCCCTTCACTGGGTTTTTTCTTTTTATTTTCAAATGAGTGTCCAGAATCGCATTTTTAAAACACATCTATTCCTGAAGTAGTTGTGCATAGGTTGTTACCTATCATTTTCTTTAAATTCTATGACTGTCCCAAAGGCTGTGCCGCACAGTAACAGCACTGAGCAGGCACATTCAGGGGCGAGGGCATGACCTGGACTGCTTGTAGAGAGCAAAAGTGGTACAAGGATAACTGACCCATCCATACAAACAACCTTGAAGACCAAAGTGATGGCTCTAACTACAGCCTGTCAAAGGAGGGGCAGGAGCAAAAGCAGGGCCACACCACACTCTCTGGACAGCCTCTGCATGCAGGGGCACTGTCAGCTATGATGTGGTGCTCCATCCCAGCAGTCAGCACCAGAGTCATGGTAGGATGAATTTCACCCCATGACCTGGCAGCTCAAGGTCCGGAAAGGCTCAGCCATGATGCTCAGCACAGGTTGTTTCCAGGCATGTTAACTGCTGCATTTAAATGGGTCTGACCAGCCAAGGAAAGCACAAACTCATGGTAGTTCCTGCCTGTCTTGGGAGCCAAATACCTGGAATGAAGGTGCTCACATTAACAAAAACGTTAAACCACCTGCAAGACAAGTATGCCCATGGAAGTGCAAGAGCCTTGAATAACCCCACATATGACTGAAGCTGCAAAATGGTCTAAAAGCCCATATCAGCATTGCTACAGGGATTAATCACATCCCACAATTAGTTTGGATGCAAAGACTTTTGACATCAAATATAATGTTCTTCAGGAACTTTAATGGCTTTAATCCTGGCTGCAGAGAGCAAAAAGCTGTGGGACTCTCTAGATATTGATTCAGCTTTTTTTAGTATGCTCTAAGAGTATGGCTTCATATGCTGAAGCTAATTTAAAGCACAGTGTTTGCAAAATGTCTTCAAGTAGCCTTTTGAAATTGGCTCTGCTACTTTTTATTTAGCAGTTGTCACTGAAAAGTGAGGGGAAAAATGTCTCACCCTTGTATTGATAGCACAAAAGAAATCACTTTCATAGTATTGAAGAGAACTGTGGCTGACGTGCAAAAACTGAAGCAGGTACTGACCTTAGGAAGCACACTTTCATTTTCAGTACCAGAAACACAGTGTCCCAAAAAAATCTCTTCTAGCCCCAGACAAGCTGTCACCAGGTATTTTGAAGCCTTGCCTCTAAGTTAATAGAGCTCTTAAGTTAAATGTGAATATAATACATGGGAAGGGAAACTTTTCCTAATTGGGAAGACCAATACACATAAAATAGCAAAAAAGGCTACAAAGCTTTAGTATTATTTTATTTCCCTTCAGGGGAGGCTTCAGGAGGATTAAGGTAGGACAAATATTTGACAGGGTGATTTCATTTTCCAAATTGCCTGTTTGTCACTTAGCATATCCCCACTGTACTTTATTATAAAGTCAGCTCACATCACTGGACTTAGGAGGTGGACTGGCCTTAACAGGACAGAAGTACTTCAGAATTTAGGATTTAGAAATCTACATGTCATGGTATTTTTTTATTTAAATTCAGAAGAAAAAATGGATATTATAAATATTATTTTCATAACTACACAAAACATACGTATCAAACAGCTGTATAGAATCATCTAGCAATATTCTAGCTGCTAGTGTCCTACCTCCAACACTGGCCAGCAGCAAATGTTTAATAAAAATATCGATAGGACAGCAAACATGTCGTGAATATTTTCCCAGGGTACTTTCTCAATCTCTAGCAATCTGTTGCACTAGCACTTACTAGTTAGAGATGCAACTTCTAATAATCCACAATGGATTTTCCTTTATTTGTCCAGGTCTTGGTTTTGATTCATGGTAGAATTCCAGCATTCACAACACCCAGTGGTAAGAAATAAATTCCAGATTAACTACTAATTTTGTTAAAAACATCTTCATTTTTGCTTTTGCTGCCAACTGAAAATATGATACCTACTAGTTATTGTCTTGAGAAACACAAAGAAAAATTATTTCCCTGTCCACTTTCATGTATGCTATTTTTACAAACCTCTTTTCGCCTTTTCACTCAGTTGTCACTTTTCTAGGCTGATGAATTCTAAAGTACTTAGTGTCCGTGACTAGTAAGGAGTCAGTCTTTGTTTGCCTTTGCAGCCCTTTTATCTTCCCTGCTTTAGCAAGTCCTTCTGAAATAAGACTGACACTGCACATACTGGTTTTAACTTGCAAAAGGGCAGGGTGGTGTGTTCTGTTGCTCTCTGCTCCTTTTTTGATCAACCCTCTGGCATGCTATTTGCTTCATTACATTACTGCTACTGGTCTCAGAGCTGGTATTTTCATCAAAAGGACTTGCTTTAACCCTGAGGCCACTTTCTGAAGCCTGCTCTTATCCCATCATTTCCCAACATTTTAAAATAAGGGTAATATTTTTTCCCTTCTTTTTTTTTTAATATATATATATATATAAAGCAAACTGCATACTGGACTCCTTTATGAAGTCCATGGCCAGAACATAAAGGAAAGCTGCTGTGCTCTAGTTTGGGTCTAGCTTGGGGCTCCCCAGTTTAAGAGTGCCAAGAAAGGGGTGAGGCAAGGGAGGCTGCCAAGGGACCAAGAGCACCGTTAGAAGGGGCTGCAGGAGCTGGGCAAAGAGAAGGCACTGCAAGAGCAACCAGCAGTTACTTAAAGGGTAGTGGCAAAGGTGACAAAGCCAACAGTTTCTCAGCAGTGGCAAACGATACAAGGGGCCACACACTGCAGCAAGAAAGACTGTGCTTAGACGTTATGGAAAAATTTTTTTCACTGGAAATGAAGTGTAGATTTCCCAGAAAGCCTATGAAATCTGCATCCTTGGAAGCTTCCAAGATTTATGCTTAGACATTGACACAGCGGACTTGGTCTAGTATTGGTGATGATCCCATTTTGAACAGCAGATGGGACTTGAAGACTGGCAGAGGCTCTGAGTGTCTGTGAATCAATGACTTCATTTTTACACTGGGTATGATACTTGCTGATCTGTTTCTTGATATAATAATATAGAAAAGCTCTCTGACTACCTTAATGAGTATTCAGATTAATTAGATATCTGTAGTTGTGATTCTGGCTTTAAAAAGATAAATTCATGAACTATGATATAGAGCTTGCATAGTTGCAGTACAAATTTGTTTGAATTGACAATGATTCAGCCCTGAGATGTTACATTTTTTAAAACTATTCATCTAAGATTATTTGTGTCTTCAAGAAGAAGAGAGAGCTCTTAAAAGAAAGTGTGTCTCCAGGACTTAACCCCTAGGATTGATCAGCGTTAACTCAAACAATGTGATTCAGGCAATCAGCCAGGAAGATCAAGGGATCCCAATCCCCTTCATTGGCTGATTCAGCATGCTACAAGCACAGGAGAGGCTGAAAATGTTTGCATAGAGACGAAACACTACCAAGTAGGTCTCAAATGTTTTAAATATTAGAATATTTTTCCATCAACTCTTTCCCAAGAGTTTATATTGCACTTAATAAGGTCCATGTACTCATGATTTAAAAATAATTGTTTTCTCTCAGTAGTAAAGAGATAGTAATATATCAGGTTTATTTCCAGTAATTAGGCTTCACAATTGACTTTGTCTTATTCACAATATATTTTTCTGTCTTCTACTTACTGCTTTTATTTTAATTTCCAATGCGGTGAAGAAGTGACTAAAAAAGCATTTCTAGCATAAATTCAAGTGTGAATGCAAACAATCTGATCTATATTAGTGAAAAACAACTGCTCTAAATATTGGTATAAAGAAAGAAAATTTTATAGAATTTTACAGAAAACAGTACAAAGTATAAGTTTGAAGATAATTGCATTTAAGTCTGTAAGACACATTTAATGAGCACAACTTTACAATTCTGAAAAATGAAAAATGCTTTATAAGTATAAAACTGTTTATACTATGTTAGGGGAAAAAATATTATTGTACTGACCAGGACAGACAAATATTTACCAAGATAAATAACCGCAAAATAGGCCATGTGCCTTTTGCAATGAATAGCATTTTGCTCTTAGGAACTCCTTGTCAATAATGCAGTAAATAAGTTTTGCTTTCGTACTGTCTGAATTTGTTCTCTTACTTTCTTGGTTTCTTATTCTATGATAATTTTCAAAGATTTAAAAAGTATTGTTCATTAATTTGTTCTTCAAAAAGAAGGGGGGGAAATCATACTAAGGCTTTTGACTGACCATATTTCATTACTTGATTATGATTATGAAAACTTTTAAAATCAGGTTTGTGATGTGAACACAAGCACTAGAAAATTCACTTCCTAAATGAATTTATTAAACACTACAATCTTTGCTTAAAATTAGCTGTTTGGTTACCAGACAATTCATTTGCCAACTACACACAGGAAATACAAACAAGGTGCAGATAGAAACGCTACAAGAAATTTTAAAATTAAAAGGAAAACATAAGATGTTATTCTGCTGTGGCCTTGGATTCATAGGCTTCTTTCAGATAAAAGTAAATACTTCAACAAGTACAAAATAAGTGGCACTGTCAAGAATAGAATGTTTACTGATGTTATGTTTTTATATTTCTGCAGAATGGAGAAAAGCTATTGCAAAATTGTACACTAAAGGATGAATTCTACCATTTCTCAGGTAAAGGTGCTGAAACGGCCCTGTGGAAGACCAGGCATAAGCACATAAGCACGTTTTGTCTCAAACATTCTGACTGTTATGACAAATTAGGACTGGAAGAGAGAGTCCCACGGAGCTGGGGCAGCACTATTCTGAGCCACCTTCCTTTTCTGCTCTGAAGGGATCAAAAGGGCTGACTGGATGTGTGCAAGCAATATGGAACAAATGGCACAAAAATTCTATTTTATGTAAATGGCATGCACCAGGTAAACTCTAAAAAAAATTGGATCAATGTCCCTCACTCTCTTTTTCTCTATCTTCTTGTTGAGCCCAGACAGGGACTATCCACAGCAGCCAGATCAACACAAGATCTTAAGGCTGGCATTTCCTCGCCTCGCCTCGCCTCGCNCCTTTATTTCTTCCCTCTCTCATTTTATCCTGGCAAGTGTGGACATCATGTTCTACCCCTTACTCCACCCCTGAAGCTTGTTGCGGGGGTTGGGAGCTTGAAGTTACCTGTAAGAGTTTATATCTTGTTAGACAACACTTCTGAGATTAACAGTTGCCAGAGTTAAGATGACACTTTTACAATAAAGTGTAAGAGTTCCCTGACATGTAGACCAGTGTCCGGCAAGACAGAAGTCACAGGATGTAGCATTAAACCCAGCCCTAAATGAATGCAAATGATTGATATTTTTGGAAACTCGAGACTGCAATGAATGGCTAGGGTGAAGTGCTGGCTTCCATGAGAAAATTCCCCTGTAGAAATACTTACGATAATAGGAGATATACATATGAATATTTTGGAATTGCATCTACTAAAGGGGACGGCATGAACTGGTTCAAGGAGAAGGGGATGGGTGTTCAGACTTGCCCATGCCACAGACTGACTACTATAAGCAGCACCACTCTTGCCTCCCTTTATGTGAGGGAAGATACGAAAGTTTATACATTACCCTTAGGAGCAAAGGAAGGATTAACACTGCAATTAGTGACTTACAGGACCAGGGAATAATCATTCCTACTAGTCTCCTGCTGCCCAGTGTGTTGACCATTGGTTACCAGCATCCAATTGCAAATACAGTCCCTTTAAGCAGTGGAATTGTGATGCCTAAATTGATCTCAGCTAACCAGGAACAAGACCGCCCTCTTCTGGCACCTATCTATACGAAAGATATGTTTCTTATAGTCCTGCAAGAATCAGACCAGGAATGGTTTGCATTTACATGGGAAGGAGTGCAGTATTTGTTCAGCTTCCCCAGGGATACTGGTATTCAGCCACCCTTTCCCATTATGCTCTAGCTCAAGAACTGGCCCAAACTGGCCCGGAAGAGGAGGTCAGGATTTACCAGCGTATTGATGACATGCTAATTAGTTGCCTGGAGGTGGTGGACCAGACTCGGACAAAAATATTGCTCCTTTGAACTCTAAATCCCAACTGAGAAGGTTCAGCTGCCTTCCTCCTATGCAGAATTCTTACGTGTTTGGTGGAAAAATGGGACAATAGGCATTCCGCCTGAGACATTAACCACTCTGGATCAGATCGGGATGCCAGGAAGTACAGAAGGAATTGCAACATGCCATAGAACTGTTACTGTTTTGGAGAAAACGCATTCCCAACTTTTCCATAATTGCCCACTCCCTCTGTGATCTGACAAGGAAAAGTGCTGTTTGGGATTGGACAGAAGTCCTTAGAAGACTTTGAAATTACTTCTCTTTGAAGTTAGGTATATCAAGCTCTAGGGCCCATACATCCCATAGACCTCTTGCATATGGGATGGGGTTTTGCCATCTATGGGTTATCAATTCATATGTGGCAACAGGGACCCAAAGGGCCTACATGCCTTACTGATTTCTATTCCCAATGCTTCAAAGATAGAACAAAATTATATTCAGCTTGGGAAAAGGAGCTATTTGTAGTAACCATAGCTTTGCAGGAGGCAGATAAAACAATTAAATGCCAATCCATTGTGTTGAGGCCCCTTTAAGGTGCCAAAAGCAGAGACAGTAGATACTACAGCCCCTCTGGGGCTGGCACAACATGAAACTGTCAGAAAGTGTTATGCACAGACAGAACGCCAGCCCATGATGTTAAAAATGGCCCAGCAAAAGACCTTCCTATATCAGAAGTACTAAACACTGACCCTGATGGATTCCCTGTAAGTTCACCCATAGAAACAGCTCCCCTAACTAACTTCCAGGTGAAAAACATATGGCTTACTGACAACTCCTTCAAAAGAGAAGGTAAGATATGGAAACATTGAGCAGTTGCACTGCATGTTGACTCCAAGGATAGGACACCCAGAAAGTGGGGATGGACTGCCCAGATAGACAAACTTATAGCAGTTTGGAGTGCTATAAAGAATGAATCCAAGAACACTGACTCCCAGTATGTCTATATTGATTTATATGTAGTCTTTAAGGGATGTACAGAATGATTTCCTTTCTGTGGGCAAAATTAATAGGAAGTGAATCAACTACTAGGTGGCAAAAGGATAAGTGGGAGAGAACCTTGCAGACTGATTGAAAAAGAGCACATGGACGGGGTGCTGCACATCAAAAGGGGGATAACAGAGCCTCCTCCTTAATAATCATGTTGACTCTCTTACTTGACTTGCAGTGGCAATCACCCCAGACAAGGGGTAAAAGGATAGTCGCCCTTTGTAAACAGAGTCAGGAGATAAGTGGGAGACACTACTGGAATGGTTCCATGTGAAGCAAGGCCACTCCAGAACAAAAGATTTGCTCAGGGAAGTCCGTAGCCAGTGACCAGAGAACTCTGTACTCCAACCATTTCAACATGCAGCCAGTGCAACTCATGCCTGGACTGCTAGCCTGTGCAGGATCCACCCTTTAACCTAAAGAATAAGAGAGAGATTTGTGAAACATGGCAAATTCAATATACTGGTCCTTTTAAGAAATCCAAGGGGAAGCAATATGCTTTGGTAGGAATGGAGGTTTGTGTCTGGACTAACCCAAGTGGAAGCCCTTAGCAGAGCCATAGGCAAACCAACACGTCTGAGACTAAATACTGGGATAGTTGTCAGAATTAAGACAATTATACAATAAAGCAGAAAATTCCCTGGAAAGTGGGCTGGTGTCTTTTTTCAGCCAACAAGAATTTATAGCGAACATCACTCCTGTTTCTGGGTTGTGACAGACCCTCAACATAATTTTCACTGGTTTAAGCTTTACTCTAACTGTATTATTTCAGACAGTGCGATGATGTTGAAGTCCATGGTTGCATACTATCACAACTAATGATTTGATAAAAGAGGGGGAAGCACTTCTCTACCACTAAATACTTTGAAAGAGAAGAGTGACTCTCAGTTTTCCCTCTTGTCAAGTCAAAGAGACAAAAATGTGGAGATTTAACAGGCTAGTCATCTCATCCAGTGTCTTTGGAGGGATCCTTTCTCCACCTCCTCCACCCCTTAAATAAATCATTCCTGTAGGAGGCATCAGTTGCCAGCGATACAAAATCAAACTTGGCCCCTTTTACAGGACAGCATCACATCTTCAAGGGTGACACTTATGATGAAGATGAGAACAAAGCCTTGGAACCAGCCCTAGCAAGTGTTCCTGCAAATCACAGAACAGAAAAGCAGGTGCAGGCTGGAGGGTGAACCACTGGAAAGGGAGAGCTCCAGTGTCAGGCACTCCCAGGAAAGCAGTCTTAGGACTGACCTACAAGCATGTACAGGGCCATCAGAGCCACACCAAATCTTTCTGTTCCATTCTCTTCTCCAAAATACCCTGTACACAGAGACAGGGATTGGGTGATGCAGAACTAGTGGAGTCAGCTTTTTATCAGAGGCTGTGCCCTGTATGGCAGTAGAAGTGGCAGCTCCCTTAGCAGCAGATTTCCATTTGCTTTACAGCAATGAGGCAGTGCGATGCACCTGCAACAAGCACTTACAGGACTAAAGGGGCACCAAACTCTGGAAGAAAGCTCAGATAAAACAGCTGCCCAGTTCCTATTCAGGCTGCTGAAACAGTAAAAGAAGCCATGGGAGTATAAAGGGTTCATTCCTGCTTTCTAGCTGTATCAGTCGGTGTGTTCCTGTCACAGGCTTTCAGTTCATCCTGAGACTCCTATGCTGTCATGCAGCTCCCTTGTTTTGAGAACACATGCTTGAAAACTCCCATTATTTATCCAGAAAAGCAGATTACAGCAGCTACTGATAGCATAAGGATGTGCAAGAACAGTGGCAGAGTACTATAGTAGTTACTGGGAGACTTCAATGCACAAAGAGACTGGAAAGAAGAGATGTGCAAGTAGTAGTGAGAGGGAAAAAGCTGAAAAGTCTCAAAAAATTCATTAAGGAAAACTTTAAATAGACAAATTCTGGTGTTAAAAGACATTACTGCAACAGATTAATTTTAAACAATGTCATTTGGTTTACTATAGTATAAAGGGACAAATGCTTTTTCATATATGAAAATATTTTAGGAGATGCATTTTTATAAATACAATGAGAATGTTTTAGAAACTTAAGAAAAACATTCTCAAAGGATCTTCAAGGATCAAAATGTAGGAAGGGTGTTCTTAAATGCATTAACAGTTATGTGAAATGAAAGTTCAAACAAGACCCTTGTTGAACTTATATATGACTCGAGACAATAAGGAAATAAACCCCTGCTGTGCTAATGGGAGCTTATCTATTGGTTTCACTAGGATTCATTCCAGCAAGCCTCAGTATAGTGCTACTTTCATTGAAAGCTGGATTTCTAAACTCAAATTACTCCTTTTTAGTTGAGGAAGATTTCTTAAGCTGTATTGAAACCCAGAAGACAAAGATGAATGCCTGTCTCCCAGTTTCTTACTTTTTATGAACTTCCGATCAGCTCACAGCCAGCTGCTCACTGATCAGCACCACTCTGCAGTGACCTGCAGGTTTATTTCTGCCTGTTCCTCTACCACATCCCGGATCTGTTTTGTGCTGCTAGCTTTCAGCAAATTCACCTCACTCCAGCTTGGGTCAAGCAGAGAAGCCTTCTGGTTGCAAGGAAATTATCCTTTCAATTGTCAGCCTGTTAGATCACCTCTGCTGTGAGGGCTGCTAGAGCACAAACAGGGAAATTATATTTCTTATAATAAATGCACAGGGGATGGAGTCAGCCACTGAGGCTGTGGTGATGTACTTAGGGCTGCTGGTTCCTGACCCCTCCACTGCTCCCAGGAGAACTCCCCTCACAGGGCTCCACTACTATCTCAGTACAGATGAAGGCTGTCTGACTCCCATACAAAGGACAGACAAAGAAGATGCAAGTACCAATACTGACCCAACCTTCAGCTGATGCAGTTGGAAAGGTATGGGAAGGTGGCAGAAGTAGTAATTTTAGAGCTATATTAACTTAAATTCATTGGCTTTAAGGATATATACATGTTTTATAGATGACTCTAGAGCACTTACAAAGCACAACTGAAGGCTGCAAAACTAATACATAAACCAGTGGGCTTTCCAACTGGTGAAGTAAGGTATCAGAGAGCGATAGAGGATTCTCTGCCTCTAGTACTGCTTAAAAGGAAGTGACTTTCTTTTCTACCCTCTCCTAGTTGCAGACAGACTTCTCTGATGAGAATTGCAGTGTCTAATTGAACACTGTTATGTTAACTGGGTAAAGGGAGATGTTTCCACTAGATCAGACATAAAAGGACCTGTGATCTGAGGACATACCCTTACCTTTCAGGGTTCTGGCTGACACCCCTACCTGACACCCCTGGTTCGTGCAGCATTTAGTTGAAGGTGGCTAAATGGCACTACTGACCATGCAGAAATCATGGTGGTAGATCATTTAAAACTCTTCCAGGCATCTTCACTTGATGCTGAGATCACAGGATACCTTACCAGAAACTCACTCCCATGTCTGCATTACATGATCAAGATTTTCAGAAAAAATACTCTGACATGGTCAAGGACTGCATGAGCTTCAACAAGGTCACAGTTAAGGTTATGAACCTGAGATCAGCCAATACAAGCCAGAGTGAATAATCTGGACTCAGACAATTACATATGAATTTCTGTATCACCCATCCAAAACAAGAAATATGTAGGAGTCTGTCCTGGGAATTACTGCTTTGGAACAGGTGCTAGAAGCATTGGCAAATAAGTAGCTAAGAATAACTCCTTAGAGTGACACTGTGGCCAGACTTGGAATATAATATATGCACTCCAAATAAAAATGTCCAATTCACCATACAAGAACTGTACATTACATCTTTTGTGTGACTACTTCTCAGCTGCTAAGATACTCAGACACTAAGTTCAGTTTTAGTGTCGCAAGAGAATGCTGACAGCACTCACTTAAGAGAAAATGAAGAAAGAATTCTATAATCACTCTCATGAAACACACTTTAAAAAAATCCTTAATTACAGTGAAGATTTTCCCTTGTGACCAGGGCAAGTTTTGTAATGTCTTGTTCAGTCTATATAATAAAATAGATGTGCTGAGCAGAAATTCAATAACAGCAAAGAAAAAAAGAGCCAAAATCAAATCAGAAATTGAAGAGAAACAAATTCAGAGAGGAACTGTTCTTAGCAAGCCATTTTCAGACATCAGAACACATACCTGGACTTGACTAATAGTGAAATGGCAAATTTCTTCAACCAGTAAATGTAAGATAGCAGGTATGGCAATGAACACACAGAGGAGATGCCATTTTCAACAGCAAATTTGAAAGCTTCTTACGCTGGAGACAAAACTGAAGACCACAACTCAATGTCCTGAGTATTTTCACATTTAGGTGACCTTTTCTTGCATTTTGCATGCACTTGCTGCAGCAATTCTGCCAAACTAGTCCAGCCAATGACTGCAACAAGGATAGGATGCAAATGAGAAAGACATCTTTTACAAAGGCTGAAATAAGTAGGACAAAACTCAATTGACATATTTTAGCAGATGTGTTTATTCTCAGTTTTTGAAAGTAAATTCACAACTACACCATAGAACTTTTGGCTTAGAATGAGCCCAAGACCACAAAGTAAAATGATCAGACAATTCTGTGAAAAAAAACAAATAGTGTTGTCAAAGTGTGCTTACTGCATAAGAGAAAGGTCTAAACATCAATAGGAATGGCTTTGACAGAAATTTCTGCTGAAAAGTATGTCAAAGGTTGCAACTTACTTGTTGCAAAAAGGGACTAAGGATAAATAGGAGAAATACATTATTCTCTTATATTCTGAATATTTTTTTGCCTGTAGCTTTTGTGTTATCTCTGGTCTTTAGTGTTCTGGTGACTAAGATGCAATACTATATAAGACACTTTGGGAAAGAAAGCAAGTTGAAAAAGAAATCTGACTGTTGCTCTAGTAAAACAATAACAAAAAAATCTGCAGTGATGGAGTGTTTTCTTTAAATACTGAATTGAAAGACACTGTGATGACCACAGCATTCAAATTAAAGTACTGAAGCCTAAACATACTCATATTCCACTGTGGATTTTTGGCTGTAAAGTCACCATGACATGACTCACTGTGCATGCTTCTCTTTTCATTATATAAATTGAACAGGGATTGAACACCTAGAAATACAATACTTCATACACTTAATACTTCCAGGCTTTAGCCATGGAACAGGATGCCATGTTTCTCTCATTGATTTTAGACAGTGTCCACTGAAACTTTCAATGTTGCCAGAGGAAAATTCCTAGGAAAAAAAGCTAGAATATACCTATGTGAACCACATATATTGAAATAAAAAAGAAATTCTGCCTCATTCAGGTAAGTTTAGTCTGTAATTCTGCTAATTCAAGTAGTGCCAGGTAAGCCTAGAACTACATCTGCACCAAGTAGCTCTCAGAGAAAAAAAAAAACAAACCAACCAAACAAAAAAAAACAATAAAACACCAAAACCGAAACCAACAAACCACACCATCTTTCAAAGCTATAATTCCCCTCCAACATGCTTTTCTTGTGGACAGTTTGAGCTCAATCTCCATTGAAAAAAATATTGTGGCAAAGCCTTTCATAGAAACTTAAGCGTTTCATGAGAAAAACTCAAAACTGTTAATTTCAAAATTGGTTCAGTGACCACAGTCACCAAAATCCCATCTACAACATATGTGGACAGGAAGTGTCAAAAATGGTAGTATTGAACAAGGAGGTGTTTGAGGCATTTAAAAAAAAGGCAGGGGAGAAAACACTCTCTGAAGGGACATCTTTAAGTGAACTTTGTGCATTTATCCAGACAGATAAGATATAGCACTACTAGATCTCTGTTACCATTCCTTCTGTCATGACACATATTAACACTGTAATCAGTGCATTTACCACCAGCAATTTGAAATCTGCTTTCCTGTTACTTCACTAAGCAGTGCTATTCATGACTCTGGATCATATAAATTCTTACTGAACTCAGTCAGGCTACGAGAGCCTAACTGGCTGTAGTCAGAACTCAATCCATATCCAGCCACTCTGATCTCTCAGGACCAGATGGCACAAAAGGGTGTTTGTCTTCTGCCAAACTTCTACACCCTTAACACAACGTAAGAATGTCTTATCATGCGATTAAAGTCTAGTTGGGAGAGTTTTTCTCTCTGCCAAACTAAATCTCATACTGAAAAGGGCAGAAACCAGACCAGATCCTTCTACTTCTTCATGGCAGCGTTACCTAGAGGTAAGATTAGTTGATGATGGCGAAGGTGACAGAAGCGTGAAGAAGGACTACGTGAGGACTACAAAGATGTTGGGAGGTTATGCAGGGAGAAAACCACGAGGGCCAAAGTGCAAGTAGAACTTAATCTGGGTACTTCCATAAAGGACAACAGAAAATATTTTTACAAATATATCAGCAACAAAAGGAGGGCTAAGGAGAATCAACATCCTTTACTTGAGGCAGATAGAAACACAGTGACGAAGGATAAGGAAAAGGCAAAGGTGCTTCATGCCTTCCTTTGCCTCATCCGTTAACATTCAGGCCAGCAGTTCTCAGCATACCCAGTTCCCCCAAACTGGAAGACAGAGACAGGGAGCAGGATGAAGCCCCCATAATCCAGGAGGAAATGGTTAGTGACCTGCTACACCATTTAAAATACCCATAAGTCTACAGGCTCCAATGCGATCCACCCAAGGATTACTGAGAGAGCTGGCAGAACTTGCCAAGACACTTTCAATCATTTACCAGCAGTCCTGGTTAACTGGAGAGGTCCCAGTTGACTGGAAGTCAGCAAATACAACATCCATCTACTGAAAGGGTCAGAATGAGGATCCCAGAAGCTACACGCCTGTCAGCCTGACTTTGGTGCTGGAGAATGTCATGGAGCAGATCATCACAGATCACATACAAGACAGGCACAGGATCAGGATGGACCAGTCAGTATGGGTCCATGAAAGGCAGGTCCTGCTTGACCAACCTCATCTTCTTTCATGAAGTGACCCACTTCATGGATGTCGGATGAAAGGCTGTGAATATTGTCTACCTGAACATTAGTAAAGACTTTGGCACTGCCTCTCACAGCATTCTTTCAGAGAAACTGCTCATTCATGGCTTAGACTGCAAAAGCAAAGCAGCAACCTTTAAGCTGATTCCATGATCCTTTGCAAGGGAAAAGAAACTAGAACACCACCTGAAGGATTTCTTCCTTCTTAGTTCAGTAGTCTTGGAAATAGTAGGAAAAAAAAAAACTAATCCACACAACTGAAATTCCTGAAAGTGTTCTCCTAGAGGGAAACGGAGTCCGTGAAAAGCCTCACTCCAAGGAAGAGCTCCACTGAACAGCAGAAGACTTCTGAGTTGGATCTGGTCTGTCTTTATTTCCCACAGAAATAAAGGCCTGCAGAGAAGAGCCTGACTTGGAAAGAACGGAGAAGAGTGTTAGCTTTTGAAGGCTATGTTAAAAACACAGAACTCCTCAAAGTGAAATGAATCATTCACTTAGTGAGATTCACTAAGATGCAAAAAGCACAGGCTACTCGTCATCCCTTACAGTCATGTAAATTGTCCCTTTTTTACTAGAGCAGATCAAGATTATAACAAGCTTAAGTAACATTTTCACCAGGTTAGGTTATCCACTTTAATTAAGCAGATCAGTCCTGATTTCTAAAGTTTTGTTTTTAAAGCATTCAAAGTAGTACTTACGAACACTTGACTAAGGAATATTACACAAGCACTTCAGGCCAGCTAGAATTCACTGAGAGATCGCATGTATTTTGCATTGAGGACTGGTTTTTATGCATTTTTGTCATCAAATGGCGAGCGCTTTCTCTGTGACCATTATCACAATTAAAGCAAAGCAGTCTCTAAGTTAATCTTCATAATGTGAGAAATGTTCACATTTACCAATAAAATTCAGAGGGGGGAAAAAGTCATGGAAGCAAAAACAAACTTTTAACAGTTCGGCCGAATCGGGTGTATCCCCACCGGCCCAGGAGACAGAGCCAGACCAGTAAGAACCAGAGGTTTTTATACCCTGTCCCGGCCGGGGGGTCCCTGCTTCCGTTCCTATTGGCCCGTACTAGGGATCTCACAGCCTCCCTGCCCGAGACCCCCACCCCCCAAAAAAGCCGCGAAAACCAGGTCTGAACTATCCCAAGTCCCAACTGCCAGAAACTCAGCTATTCCCTCCTCCCGCTCTCCTCTTTACCCATCAACTGGCTTCAGCAAAACCCGAACTCTATTTCTAACAATAATCTAACTGTTCAGATAAGAAACTGAATCAAAATGAACGGGGAAAGGGAAGCCAAATAACACACCAAACCATGAGGCGATGCAGGTGGTTTCTGTTCTTAGGGCTGCAGGTTTGCAGGGACTGGCTCCCATGGGGCACGGTGCCGCAGCCCGGGCAGTGGGGCTTGTGCCGAGTCCCCTGAACTCGGCCCGGGACGGCGGCGGCGCTGGAGGGTCCCGTCCGGCTGCGACAGCGCCGCGGGCGCCTCCCTGCGCGCTCCTTTCTCCCCTCTTTTCTCTCTCCACGGGACTGCGATCTCCGGTGCGAGGACTCGGCTTTCCCAGCTGCTCCTCCGCCGCCTCCCCGGGCTCACAGCCCAGCTCCTCCCCGTGCCGGGCCGGGGCTCCCCCGATCCCTTCCCCGCTCCCCATCACCTCCTCGGCTCTCCCGGCACCGCTGCATCATCCCGCCGCTCCGGCGCGCCCGGGGCGCACCCACAGCGCGTCCGGGTGCGGCAGCAGCTGCTGAGAGAGGGGGGCTCCAAGGGCACGACCTCGGAGCTGGAGCCCCGGAGGTGGCCGGCAGTGCTGAGACCAGCGCTGCCGCCCCGCCCTGCCCGCGCCTGCAGCTGCGAAGGGCCGTCGGGGGACCGGGACTGGGACGGGGCAGGAGAGTGCCCCCCACCTATCCCGGGAGGCGGCACGGCACCCGGAGGCACAACCGGGAATGCTGCGCTGTCTTACTCCCGGCCTCTCGGCTCGCTTCTCTGCGTTAGAAATGAAGCTGGAGGGGGAAAAATAAGCAGTTCCCGTGTCGTACAGTGACGGATTCTTGGAGAAGCAATACCCTTTAGAAGATTTTCATGCTGTTTTCATGAAAAGAAGACGTTGTCCCCGAAAGGGTTTCTTTCACCCAGCGTGCAAGAGGCTGAACCACACGCAGAGCCGAAGTATTTATTTGGAGTTCTGTGCAGAAAGGCAAGGTACGTAGTAAATCGACAACACTAGCATACTGACTATCATAACTTTTCACTATTTTTAGCAAAGACACTGCGAGAAATGCTTACACTTACCAATGAAATTCAGAAGGGGACAAAGCCATCGAAGCAAAACTAAACTTTTCACTTAAACAGTTCGGCCGAACCGGGTGTGCCTCTCTGGCCCAAGAGACAGAACCCCAGCAACCAGAGGCAGAGGTTTTTATACCCTGTCCCGGCCGGGGGGTCCCTGCTTCTGTTCCTATTGGCTAGTACTAGGAAGCTCACAGCCTGGCCCGATCCGCCTACCTGCCCATGACCCCCACCCTCTAAAAAAGGCACAAAGAACAGGTTTGAACTGACTTTTTGAAGTCTAACTGTTAGAAACTGAACTACCCCCCCTGCCATGCAATTCCTTTGGCTTCAGCAAAACTCCATTTTCAACAATCCACCTCTTTTTTTTATTGTCCTTTTTTGCTGAAGTCTTCATTTTGTTGCTCCATCAGCTGTGTCAGGCAAGATGTCATCTCTTCTTCTCACAGTCATTGTTCTTTGGGTTCTTACTCTTTGGCTGCCAACCATTAGCTTTCAAACGAAATGAAACAGGGGAAGATACTACATAAAGGAAGTACAAGGGTTCTAAAGGTTAGTTTCAAAGGATCATTCCCTGGTACTACTGTCCATTCCCTAAGGGGAGGAGGCCTTACTGTTCCCTTCACCCAAGATGCCTGCGACAATACCTCTTCTGCCATGCAAACTGCTGTTTCGGTTGTCAAGAAGACTTGGAAGGGGCCCTCCCATGTTGCTGTTCCATGACTTTATTGAAACCGAATCCCCTGGCTTTACCTGATGTATGTAAACACTTTGAACATCAAGAAAAATAGCCAGAGGTACAGGTAAAAACACATTTAAGCTTTTCATGATCACTTATTTCCAAAAATAATTCTAACCCCCTCAAAGGAAGAATGTATTACTCCCCTGGAACACAGATGTGTCCTCCACTTGAACCCTAATGGCCAGTGCCTTGGCATCACTTGCAGCCAATGCACACAAACCAAGTGTACTCCTATCACACAGTTCCGAAATGCTTTCCCACCAGGTAGTTAATCAGCAGGTATCTGAGAATAGCTGCCTCGTTGTAGTCCAAAACCATTATAAAACCTACAGTGAAATGAAGTAAAAGCTTCCCATGCTGCACAGCTGTAGTGAAAGGACCAGTTTAGTTGTGAAGAGTCAGGCCCAGGGAACACTTGAGGTGAAAAGAATGCTGAATAAAGAGTCGGTTTGGCACAGAATCTTCACAACATCTAACTTTCTGTCTCTTAAGGATTATCTCCCCCCCTTCCTTCTTGAAATCTGATNTTGCATGGTTTTAATCTCTTGTTGCAGAGTAGGACACTCTCTTCTGAAGTGTCCCACTTTCCCACAATGAAAACACTTCTTAGGTCCTGTCTGCCAGCTAGGGAATCCCGTTACCCTTCCCTGGGGTTCTCTAGAGATGTGTTGTCTGCTCGTCTGTGCTATCACCTTCTCTCCCCTGATTGCTTTCCCAGGCTGCTGTTTTGCCACCTGCTCCATTGCAGCTACCATTGCTTTTACTTTACTTTTCTGATTTTCATCATCCCTCCTAACATACACTTTCTGAGCCTCCCGCAATAATTCATTGAGTCCTTTATCATGCCATTCCTCGATTTTTTCTAGTTTCTTCTTTATATCTGGCCATGCTTTAATAATCACTTTTAACAATTCTTGACCGGGATCTATCCCCGAATATCGCTGCATACCTTTTCCTAAGTCTCTGTAACCATGCAGTGGGTGGCTCATCTTTCTGTTGAAAGTTCTGTCCTTTTGGCACAGCCTCTCGTATCCCTCAAATTACTAATTTTCTGTAGTCTGACATGTTGTTTTTCCCTTCAATTGCATTTTGATCCCAACTGGGTTGTGCTATGGGAGTTTTCTGTTCCCCAAATACTCCCCCTTGAATATTGGGGGTTTTTTCTCTTTCCCAAATTCTTATTCCTGCAGTTTGTACCATCTCTCTCTCCTCTTGGATAAATATTGCATCTTTTCCCAAGTATAAATGTTTGGACGCAGGAACTGATCTAATTGTTCTGACACTCCTATGGGATCCTCTAATACATTACTCATTTCTTTCTTGAATTCCCAAACCCCAGAACTCATCCGGGGAATATTCACAAATCCCATCCCTCCTGGAGCTCCATGTATAGGCACCTCTCACAAGGGAAACGTAGATGTGGTATTTGTGCAGTGGAAAGTTCTTAATATCCTTCTTCAGCTATTCTAATTCCATAAGTTGAGTTCTCCGAGCTGACTGATCTACCAGATCCTGAGGACCACAGCTACTCACTGCGGGAATCCACCGCATTTCCCGCGCCGCAAAGATTCCCCGTGTCCCGACAGCCTCCCATCCCGGCACCTCCCGGCACACCGCAGGGGCCCTTTGCATTACAATACGCTACCCGGGGTATGCACTCTGCATTACAAGAGGCTGCCATCCCGGTGCTTCTCAGCGCTCAGCAGACTGAAGGCACACCGCCCCCACCAGCAACACCGTTTCCCTCCTAAACAACAAACCAAAAACCACCCCAAAACACAGGGCGCGAAGCTGAGGGGCCTGTGCCCGTGGACCTCCCCGGATCCCCCCGGAGGGGGCTCCGTGACCCCCAGCAGCGGCAGCAGCAGCATCCCCGAGGGGCCGCTTCTGCCTCTCATGGCGTTCCTGCCCGGCCCCGCTCCCAGCGGGGGCCCTCCCGGACACCGGGAGCGGGCACGGCCCGGGGCTCCCCCAGCCCACACGGCCGGACGGCGATCGCCCCTCCGNCCCCTGTCCCCAGGAGGGACCGGCCCCGAGCGCACGGCAGCAGCCCCACACATCCCGCAGCTCCCCGCCGGCACACCGCCACGCCAGGACTATTCTTAACAACCCCTCTTACCACTGAGCTCCCTATCTGGTGCATAGGGAGGGGGTGAATAGCCCTGGGGGTCCCATCTCTCCACTGCTCTGCCTCCCTCATTCTCTTCAAAATTTCTAATTTCTCCTCCCAATCACCGATCTGCATCCTAATCCTGCACAAACCCATCATTTGCCCAGTGTGATGAGTCAGGTCTAATTTGCTTTTTAGTACAAAACTGGATCACTTTCCTTGATCCTCCCCTGAGGCACAAGACACAACTTCTTGTCCTCAAAGCTGAGCACGATCCCCCTCCGGGTTGTCAGGATCAGTGCTTGGGGTGAAGTTCTACAACTCCCACCCCTCCTGAAACCTCCCATGTCTCAATTTTCCAACAGGACCTCTTCTGTCCTGCTCCCAGCCATCCCAAGCAGTACTTAAGAGCCTATGTTTCTACCTGAGTCCTGTGCACAAGAATTATGGGCTAAGTCCTTCTGCGGCAGCCATTTTCTTTCCTTTTCTTTCTCCTTCCCCATTCCTTCTCCTTCCCCACTTTTTGCTTCGAGAGTCCCCAGTCTGGGTCCCTTCCTGCAGTCCCCATGGGACAGGACATCAAGTCATGAGCTGCTTAAAGATAGCAGGGCGCGCCTTTCAGTCCTTGGTGTCCCATCTCATAGAGCCAGAGGCAGAATATCCCAGATGAGGCCCCAAGTGTGAGAAATGCTCACACTTACCAATGAAATTCAGAAGGGGAAAAAGCCATCGAAGCAAAACTGAACTTTTTACTTAAACAGTTCGGCCAAACTGGGTGTGCCTCTCTGGCCCAAGAGACGGAACCCCAGCAACAAGAGACAGAGGTTTTTATACCCTGTCCCGGCCGGGGGGTCCCTGCTTCCGTTCCTATTGGCTAGTACTAGGAAGCTCACAGCCTGGCCCGATCCGCCTACCTGCCCAAGACCCTCACTCCCCAAAAAAGGCACAAAGAACAGGTTAGAACTGCCTTTTTGAAGTCTAACTGTTAGAAACTGAACTACCCCTCCCGCCCATGCAATTCCTTTGGCTTCAGCAAAACTCCCATTTCCAACAACACTAATGTTCATTGGCTCTAAATTCCATAGTCCTCCAATTAATTAGTATTCTACTGGTTAAATGATTCTGACACTTCATCACGAATTAGCCCACATGCTCAAACTTCTTTTGAGCTGGTGCCCTTCTCTCTTCAGACGGTGCCCTCCTTTCTTCGGATGGTGCCTTTCTTGAGCCAGTGAGTACGGTCTCCTACTGTCAGAATTATCTTGACAAGCTGGCCTTATTTTGTTCCTTACAATCTCATATTATCTTAGACATTTCACTAAGTGTCGCTGGTTCTGTTATGTCTGGATTCAGTTATGTACTTAAATGAGTTTCTTTCTTCTACTATTTTTTCTATACCTTCTACAATTATTGAGACATTTTAAACATAACTTATCTATTTGGGAGCCATATATGAACATTAGAGTATCTCAGGTATGCTGAAGTCAAGTATCACAGCCAAGGGAAGGCTTCGATTTCTTTCTTCATTTCCTAATTAAAAAAAGACAAATTAGGAGTCAGTGTGAATACAAGCTTAAGAACCCTCTTTACTTCTTCATCAAAGAATGAAGAATCTGTACACACGTACAATTGTTAGTAATATTTAGCCAATACCTGTACTACGACTATCACAATGTCTTTCTAGACCCACTAGTTTCAAATACATCCTTAGGCATGCAAAATAGTTAGGCTAGAGATCAAGGAACAATGGATCTCTATCAACAGTGCTTTCAACAATAAGAAAGAAGACAGTTCCTGAAGAGCCGCAATTGAAAGCTGGAACTGTTCTGTTCTGCACTCTCAGTAAGTACTTGTTAAAGTCTCTTTCTTCATACAGTAGAGGTTGCTCCTGACTGACTCACATCATCACTCTGATTAGGAGGTATTTTTTGGTTTAAGCTTAAGGCAGAAGAAGAAAACAAACAAAGAAATCAAATCCAGTTGCAAAAGCTGACAAGCCCTGACATAACATAAATAAATCCCTTCTTGTGCTAAAACGTATCACCATGCTATGTGAGAGAAGGGTGCATTTCCCAGGAATGGCCTCCCTGAATCCAAGTAATTCTCAGTGCTTCACAGGCAGAACAGACCGTCTGTTCTAACTCTTTATTAGACATGGAAGAAGAGATCGAGATGACCAGGGCTAAAAAGAAGCTCCCCACATGTCAAATTAAAGATGCTTGAGACATGTGAGTTAAAAAGAAAGTCTGGTGAGACTGGAGAAAAGTCTCAAATTCTTGTAATGTTTCAGAATGACCACTACACAAGTGTTACTGTGTGTGACTGCCTGCAAGGGGAGAAAGAAGAAGTGGCAGACTAAGAAGAAACCCTCCTTTTGCAGCCCTTCACCCCTGAAAAGGTCCTGGAGAAGGCAGACTGAGGTTAACTGCTTTGTCAGGCCTATGTGGGTGGACCCATTGTCTTCAAGCCTTTTCCTGCTGAAACTCCCAACAATATTAGGCTACTGGAGAGCATCCAAAGGAAGGCAACAAAGATGGTGAAGGGCCTTGAGGGGAAGGTGTATGAGGAGCAGCTGAGGGCATTTGGTCTGTTCATCCTGGAAAAGAGGAGACTAAGGGGATACCTCAATGCAGTTACAACTTCCTTGTGAGGGGAAGAGGAGGGGGACCAGTGGTGACCAGCAACAGGACTCAAGGGAATGGTATAAAGTTGTGTCAGGGGAGGTTTAGGTTGAATATTAGAAAGAGTTTCTTCACCCAGAGAGTGGCTGGGCACTGGAACAGGCTCCCCAGGGCAGGGGTCATAGCAGCAAGCCTGTCTGAGTTCAAGAAGTGTTTGGATGATACTCTCAGGCACATGGTGTGACTCCTGGGGATGGTCCTGTGCAGGACCAGGATTAGACTTGATAATCCCTGTGGGTTTCTTCCAATTCAGCATATTCTGCGAATTATGCCAAATACAACAACGGTTTTGCAATATGGATAAATGCTTTCCAGACTAAAATGAAAAAGTCTTGTGGCACAGGCAACCAAGTACTAAAGATTAATGCTAAATAAGCGTGGTATACATGCTGCACAGAGGCATAGGCATAATATACACAGATACACATAACACAGTGTAACAGAAAGTGCTATAAGATAAAATAATTTACCGTCACTAATTTGGTTTTGTCAGCATCATCTCGATGTCGGTAAATGTACTGGCTAAGGACAGAATATAGTTTTGCCATGCTCGATATACTGACATTCTCAGTTGCCATGACGATAGAATCCAATACTTGCTGAAGAAAAAAAGTGGAAATTACAGTTTAGAATAGCACAAGATACGTCCTACTTTTTTATTTTGTTAATGTGGAGGTTTGGCTTGGCAGGTCCTTCCCCTCCGTACAGCTGGGACACCAACTTCTCCAATAGGTCTCAGCTCACAGAGATAAGAGCTGAGCCGACACAAAGAGCTGATGTCCTCCAAGCACACGAATGGGAGAAAGAAAAGAGAAGAGAGAGGAAACCTTCCTCCTGTCTTAATATACCCCTGATTACATGAAGGAACGGTGTGGAATACTTCCTTAGTTATGAGCTTGCTACCAAGGAAGGCCCAGACCAAAACCAAGAAAACTAAACCACCACAGTTAAATAAAAGTGGCACTTGAGAGAACTGATTAAATATCTCATAAGATTTAACTGGAGAACATGGTTAGCTTTTCACACTTTGGAGAAAAGGAAGGCTTAAGTTCAGGCAATATTTTCTTACTCATCAATCTATTATGTCAACAATCATAATTGCCAATTAACTGCCTCCAGAACAGCAGGAAATGACACAGTCCACATCGTCATAGAATAGCTGCCACAGAAAAGCCACAACTGCATTTTTTTGGAAATGCCATACAGGGCCCTGGCAAATATGTCTTTGGAAGCCAGTTCATGCAAAGGAGCCTCTTTCACCCCCTGCATCTAGGCCCGTTTTTGACCCTTTTCCCAACTCTAGCCTAGGATAACAACTTCTCTCTTATAGGGGACTGGAAAAACTTTATTACATTATAACTGTGTGAATGCAAAATTCTAACACTGGATTTTGAAAGAATTTTGGAAAATCAGGTATTAATATTTTAACCAGGATGAGCTTTAGGTCAACCTGCTAACTTCAGGTTTAAAAACATGTCTGCTAAAAATAAAGGGCCTTGTCCAGTTCCTAATAAATGAAAACATGCAAACAGCAAAACAAAGAAACCTCCCCCCAATATGTCATAAAAACTGCTAAGACATTAATAATCAATAGTACTAGGAGGTTGTCAGTGGGCTATTTGAAAATTTAACAAGTCCTTTTTCATTAAAAATTAGGAAGAGAGGCCAGTTTTCTAAAATGTAATTCACCAAAAACCCCAGAAGCAGTCTACATCATCTATGGAAAAAAGGAATAGTCCATTGCAGGCTGAATTACTTCACAAGCTATATATCTCTCCCATTAATCGCTTGAATTGGCATTGATTAACAACCAACTTAATTTACAACTGTACCAGTAGAAAGAAATGTCCTATGTCAGTATTAAAAAATTGAAATTAGACTTACTCTGAGCTCAGAGTAATCCACAAACACTTCCTGTGCGTGATTTTTCATTGCTTTCCTGTCACATCCTTGTGGTTGTTCATTTACCTGAGAACATCCCACGTCAGTAACGCGGTGTACTTCTAAACCTGGAATGACACAGATTTCTTAAGTCAGAATTTCTCTTTATCTGTAGAGTTCCTCTCTTCAATAACAGAGAAAAATTTTAGTCAATTGATGGTATTCAAATACAAGCACATGAAAAATGACTGATAGAAAATTATCACCAACTACTGTATTAGCTGGTAACTTACAGTAGCAAAGCTTTATTTGTAGAATATTCTCACCTGCATTAATTTTTGAGGTAGGAGGTTCAGCAGCTTGCTTCATTATCAAGTCCTCAAAAAACTTTCTTCTTTCATCACAGGTAGGCTGTGGGATTTTGAAAACTTCTTCACAATTATTACTGAACAACGCTCTTATCTAGAACATAGAGGAAAAGATTTCAGATATAAGGGCACACATTTTTTTTTCCTATTCCAAAAAGATGAGTACCTTTGTAAATTAAGCTGAATATTTATCTGAATAAGACAAGCTATGAAAAGCTAACTTCCTGGCCTTAAAAGACTAGATTTTCATAGTATCACAAATTAAAATACCTTGCCTAAAGAAGTTTTTAGAGTTTAAGCTCCATGGAAAAAATCTGTGATAAACCAATGAGAAAGGGGTGACATCCACCACCGCCAAGGCTGCTTATTTTGTATTTACCTACCTTGCTGTCCTTTAACTTGAATCTTTATGGCAGCTACAGAGGGAACAGGCAAGGCTCAGCAGACAAGTGTCAGCTTTTTGGTAAGGTGGATGAGTTTGTTTTGTTTTTTTTTATTATTTAGAAAGCATTTATTAGCATTATAAAAACTTCTGTTACTGAGACAAAATAAACAGGGCAGTATATCAACATTTTGAACACCTTCCTTTAATGCATGCTCTCAGATGTCTTGAAAGCTCGGCATATCCTTTTAATGGCTTTTGATAAGAAATACAACTAAAAATTGGATTTCCAAGTTACTTAAACAGAAGTTGGACCTTAACTTTTTAATTTGTCAAGCTTTCACCTAGATGAAGAAAGAAAATGAATTTTTTATTAAATAATTTCAATTTGAAATTACATTCCATCAGTAACCATGTGACCACCATCTTTTTTCAGTAAAAGTACCTTCCACCTTTTTGGTAAAAATGTTTTCAGAAAAACATAGCTACCTTTCAAGTACATTAAGGACACACCTAACTATATTGAAGCCACTGAAATTATTGTTGGAATATCTATATGTTGGAAATCTATACATCTGTCAAATAAGGACATATGTGTGTGAGAAGCAAGAAAAAATTTGGTCAATCTCTTTACTCAGAAAACACTTTAGACAAATGCTTTCAGCATCATTTTGTCTACGCAAATTTCAAGAGACCGGGTTATGGTGCCTGACTTATAACAGTATGAATTTGCTTAAGAGCATCACAATATGCCAGTGTGTCACAGTTATAAATTAAGAAGAAACTGAGTAATAAAGGAAAAAAAGTATCAACTAGAAATACCTCTTCAGGGAGATCTTCATGTTGCACATCAGATGTTGCAAGGAGCAAAATTGGAGTAAAGTATGGAATGCTATCCAGCAGTCCTCTAAAACCAGCCTTCAGTGTAGGTCCAACAGCCTCCCACCACAAAGGGATTTGTGGGATATAAATGATGCTTGGTGCTCTTCTTTGAGCTTCTCGTATCAACTGGTAAAATGAAAGCTTGGATAAGAAAACTCCATCATGTAGAACAGGCCATGATATAACTACGTATCAGCCAAGCTGTCTTATGAAATAAGAGTGCACAAACCAAGACATCAAGAGAAAACAATAAATTAACAACTCCTTAACAATAAGGCAAAAATTTTCCCTTTAAATAAATTAAATAAAATTATTAAAATACAGACACTCTTACGAAGACAGAAACCGTCCTAAATCTCTGTCTGATTTCAAAATTACTTGGGCGTAAGACAAACTGCTAAATAGCCTCAGAATTTAGCCGATGTGGTAGTATGCCTGAAAAAACGAGGACTAACCCTTCATCAAGGTGTATTAGACTGGAGAAATTGCTACACAACTGTGAGTGCACTATTTTCAGATCAGAGCGGGTACATATCCATAGGCTGGAGCACAGTTTGAAAGAAGACTTATATGAAAAGATGAAGACTGACACAATAAAAGAAGCCTGGTTACAGCTCATAATTTCAGGCATATGTTACAAGAGCTGACCAGCCCTTCATTTGCCTAAAGAGATAAATCACTCACAGCCTCTCATTACAAAAGGATTCACCTGATCAAATGACATGCCTTGACAGATCACAAGCTACTGCCTAGAGATGGCACCTCAGTCACAGAAGAGGACATGCATCTATTGCATGAAGGAAGTGGCAATAGTCCTTTCCCATGGCAGATTTGTCCATGCACCCTTTCAGACTAACAGTAATCAGGGAGTTCCTGTCACAAGATGGGAAGCACATGGTGTATCCAGGCAGTGATTACACAGGGGAGTTACATGACCACAGACGCAACCATGACATAACAAAAAAAGAATTGTTCCTGCTATGTGACAAATGAGTATCCAGTCATGTAATGTGTTTGTCCTGACTTGTACAGGTCTCAAATGCTGCTACTAAAGGTCAAAATATATTAATACAGTGATGCCAAACAATGAAATCGATTTCCTGTCTAAAGGTAAAAAATTAAAACACCACTAATCTGCTTATATTTCTTTTTTTTTAACTTAAGGAAAACACACCAGTTTACAAATCTAAGTGTTCCATGAATTTTAATGCTTTTATTGCATGTGCCACAGCAGTACAAGCTGTATAAGTGAAAAAAACAACTCTTCTTTTCCCCAAGGCCTTGGCTGCCTACAAATGCAATAAAAAAGAAGGCTACAAAAAGCACATAACACACCATCAAGCTGATGCAGAGCTATCTACGGGGAGCACAGACTTAAGAAGCAATTAAAACAACTTTCTGGATCCCAGTGAGACGAGCAGAATTTCTTGCCACAAAGTGGGGGTTATGAGCAGCACCTCCCATCTTCCCAAGCTACTAGTAACATCCCTCCTGTTTCATTTCAAATGGAAAATATGGCTGTGTATAAATATCCTTTTTCATTATTATTCCATCTACAAGAAAAGTGGATTTTCAGACAGAATTAAACATAACAGCACAATCAAATCAGGCTACCTCCATTAACAGAGAATTTTGCTCACTTGACTAGTTTACATACAGTTTACAAAACTTATGAGATTAATGAGTAAAAATATACCCGTGAACATGTTTCTTCCTGTGATGCGCCACTAACAAACAAGGTTGGTAGGTCTAGTATATAAGCTGGAAACTTTTCCAGGGCATATATTACTGCAGATGCCAAATCAAAACCTTGCCCAGATCCTGGCTCTTCAACTATTAAGAATCGTGGCCTGAAAGATGTTGGCTGGTAGGGAGGATTACTACAACAAGAAGAAGAAAACAAGTTTAAAAATGAGTGATGATGAGGCACAAGTTTTTTCCCATATACTTTTTTTTGTAAATATTCCACTATAAGCTGGTCTGTGATCAGGAAGACTATCAAAGCCTATTTTCTCAAAAACTGGTACCATTCTTCAGCTAAAATATCCTGCCAGTCCCCCATGTCTGCTATTCTTTTGGCCGGGTTAAATAACAGCTCTTAAATACCACAGCAGGGCTGTCCAGCCAAATACAAACATAGCAACTGGTCAGTATCCTGATAAAGGACAGAATAACAACTCCCTCAGCACAAACCAATCTGAGTCTCTTCATTGTCCCTACACAATCATTCTCAACATGCTTTAAGTAACTATATCTCTACACCTGTCAAGTTTAGCTGACATTTTGCCATGGTTCCTGGAGATGGTAGGAAGGAAGGAGGAAAACAACATTTCTAAGAAAAAAAAATTAAGGTAGGCACTGAGACACATTAGCTGTATCTGAAGAAGCACATGATTGGATGGGTTAAATTATAGCAGTGCACTAAACATAAGGTTTATGTTTATTTTATTCAGTCATTCTAATGGTTTCATCTTTGATTTGTGTATTAATTTCCTAGTAATGTAGCTTTACCAGCAAGAAACACACTTGTGAACAGGTTTGTGTGTTTTTCTGCCATAGTACTGTTGTACAATTTACTTGCTGAAGTCAAAGATCCAAGTTCAGCAGGTCACCTTTTCTGAACAGCACAGCAATAGAAAAGGAGAAAAACAATTGACAATAATCTTTTTTTTTTTACTGTTGTCTCACATGACTTCCACAATTAAAACATCAAAAGAACAACAAAAACTCAGTAGGGTAAAGGTACAAAATGCAGATGTTGTCTAAATTTTTCTCACAGTAGTTTAACAAACCATTTCTCAGTTTTGTTTCTGATATGTAATTCACTACTCATTCAACAGTCTTGGAAGGTAGAAGGTCAAAAGATGGCTACACAAGGACAAAGAGGTCTTTTAAGCTAAAAGGACAGACTTCACATTTTTTGCGTCTTGAGTCTTTCAAGGAATACTATGGATTAAACCAACACATTCTAATAATCTGTGGACCACTTTGACTTGGGAAAAGAAGTCTGGGCCATTGAGTTTAATGGGTTAGGGCACTGTACTCAGAACCTTAGTACCCAGTTGGATCTTCACACTTACTTCTTGCAAATACTGGTTGCCTATACATACACCCTTAATTCCATCTAGCACCACTCACACAAGAACAGTTTACAGACCCAGCCATCTCAAAAAAGGGGACAATCATGTACCTGCTAAAAGTGTGGAATTCAGCCTTTTTGCTATCAGACATTTTACGAGTTGGCCTTCTTGTAGAGACTGATGGTGAATCTTCATCACTGTTAATTACATCATTTCCTAAAGTAGGATTTAAAGATAGGAGAAGTTTGTTAACTAGTTCACATCTTGCTCTTACATTAATACACCTTTGAAATCAGTGCTGGAGACCACTTCTCTTGTATTTTGTCATTTGGATGACATTTTCTGAAGATTTCATTCTATCACAGGTTGAAGGAAATTGCACAAGTCTATAAAAAGCTGTCCTACGTCCCATGATTTGCATCAGGTATTATTTCTCTGTGACAAAAACTTGGGAGGTTTTTTCCTTAGAATAATCAGAAACAACTTCTGTAGTTTCCAGACACCAGAAAAACCCTTCTTGTTTAAGCATTTATTTACTACATTAGTGATAATTATTGATTACATCAGTATACAAGATCAATGACATCAGATGTCATTTATCTAGACCTCTGTAATGCTTTAGATGATCCCACACAACATCCTCCTCTCTAAATTGAAGACAGATGAATTTGATGAGTGGACTATTAGATGTATAAGAAAGCATTTGATGGTCACATCCAGAGGGTAGTGGTCAATGGCTCAGAGTCCTAGTGGACATCAGTGACAAGTGGTGTCCCTCAGGGGTCCATATTGGGACCAGTGTTATTTAGTATCTTAACAATAACATTGATGAAGGGATCAAGTGCACTGTCAGTAAATTTGCAGAAGACACCAAGCTGAGTGGTGCAGCTGACACACCTGAAGGATGGGATGCCACTCAGAGAGACCTGGACAAGCTTTACAAGTGGGCCCAAGGGAACCTCATGAGGTTTAATAAGACCAAGTGAAAGGTGCTGCACTTGGGTTGGGGCAACCTCAGGTATCAACACAGGCTACGTGACGAATTGATTGTGAGCGGTCTTGCCAAGAACTTGGGGGTGCTGGTGACATGAGCTGGCAATGTGCACTTGCAGCCCAGAAAACCAACTGTGTTATGGGTTGCATCAAAAGCTGTGTGGCCAGCAGGTCAAGCGAGATGATTCTGTATGTCTGTGTTTCTCTCATGAAACCCCATCTGGACTGCTGCATCCAGCTCTGGGGTTCCAAGTACTGGAAGGACATTGACCTGTTGAAGTGAATCTGGAGGAGGTCCACCAATATGATTAGAGGAATGGATTACCTCTCCTATGAGGAAAGGCTGGAAAATTTGGTTTGTTCAGCCTGGAAAAGGCTTAGGGGTGACCTAATTTTGGCTTTCCAGTACCTGAAGGGAGCCTACAAGAAAGATGAAGAGAGACTTCTTACAAAACCATGTAGTAACAGGACAAGGGGGAGTGGATTCAAACTAAAATACTATATTAGATTATATTAGTTTATATTAGATATTAGGAAAAAAATCTTTACTGTAAAGGTGGAGAGGCAGTGGAACAGGCTGCCCAGATTGGATGCCCTGCCCCTGGAAGGGTTCAAGGCCAGGCTGAATGAATCTCTGAGCAACTTGGTCTAGTGAAAGGTGTCACTGTCCATGGCAGGAGGGCTGGAACTAGATGATGTTTAAGGTCCCTTCCAACACAGACCATTCTATGATTCTCTGATTCTATGATTAGGAAAGAAGTGTCTGATATGTGAAACCTTAGATCCATCTCTGAAATTATAAATGTGATGTTAGGTATTGTGAGAAACGAGCTCTAACGGAGAATACATAGCTGTCTACAGCATATTGCAAGTCACTCACATCTCCCATCCCGCATTGTGCACATGCAAATGATAAAATTGTACTGTCATTATGACTGAGAGGTTTGTGTATGTTGATTGCACAAATCAGAAGTTTTGCTTTGGCAGAATTTTTAACAAGTAGATGTTATTTTTATACCTTGATTCATCTCCAGTGCAAGCTCTGCATGGGGAAATGCTCTCTGTAAGACTTGTAAAACTCTTTCCAGTGTGTTTTCTAACAGTGGCTTTGAAATAGGTGGTAGTGGTCGTCCAGATGGAGCCCCAGCTCTCAGTGAAGTTGGAACAATCTTCTTCATGGCCACAGCAAAATCCTTTGCTGTTACTTCTATTGAAGTGGCATCTATCTTCAGTCTCTCGTTACTTTTATGTATCTGAGGATAGCGGCAGTGCAAAGCACAGAGACCAGCTTCAACACATAAGGCATTAATATCAGCACCACAGTATCCTGATAAACAAAACAAGAATCACATGTAAATATATATACATTGGTTAAAAATTGTCTGCGTGGCCAAGTGTGTTGGTGAATGATGCTATATCCAGCTGGCAGACAGTCAGTAGTGGTGTTCCCTAGTGCTCAGTATTGAGGCCAGTACTTTTTAATATCTTTACCGATGATCTGCATGAGAGGATTGAGTGCACCTTTGGTAAGGTTGTGGACGACACTGCCTTGGGTAGGACTGTTAAATCTGCTGGAGGGCAGAAGGGCTCTGCAGACAGATTTGAAAAGGCTAGGTTGATGCGCCAAGGCCAGTTGTATGAGGTTCAATAAGGCAAAGTGTTGTTTCCTGTAGTTCTGTCACAACAACCCCATGCAGCCCTACAGGCTGGGAGAAGAGTGGCTGGAAAGTTGCACAGAGGAAAAGGACCTGCGCTGTTTTGAAACTCACCAACACATTTCTCAGCCAGCTCTTCAAGTAAGTTGTCCGATGGCTTCACGGTCCAGTCTCGTGTGTGAATTTGGAAAATCTCTAGTCTTTCCTGGTAACAAAATGGTTGCATTTTAGTTTACCCAATCCTCATCTCTGATCTTAGCAAGACTTTCATTGAAGTATTTCCTGGTACACCAGTTAATTATGGCAGATTTCTAGAATTCTTCCACAGGAGGGAATTGTGTATTAGATCTATTTCATGGCACCTTGTCTCCTGTTCCTGAGAGCAGATAAAAACTGGATACAATTGTTTGTGCTAAATGCACTGTTTAGTGCACTTTTACGAGCTCACAATACAATTGTCCTTTTATCCCTTTTCCCAAAAGTGCTAAGGAATATCAGTGATAGCCAGAGAAAAAACCACAAAAACAGGGTTCCAGTTTTGCACACTATCTCCCTCCCACCCCATCCCCACAGGGTTCCAGTTTTGCACACTATCTCCCTCCCACCCCATCCCCACCACAATATTTTTTGTTTGCTATAAAACCAATTTCTTAATTGTTTAGCCTTTGCCAATGAACTAGAAGCCTCCCAAGCCCTGCACCTGTGCAGTGTGCTTCACCTGTTAGTCCAGGTCCCTGTTAATGAGTACCAGTAAGAATGTCAGAACCCAACATACTTAATTCACACCAGCACCAGCCCTGTTCAAAGTTTTTGTTACCAGAAAGGAATTCTTGTGTGCACAAGAATTCTTTCACCTTTAGGATGCTACAGCAGTACTTTAAATTAATGCATACATGCATTCTTTCTTAAACATATCGATGGCTAGCAGCATGCCATTTTCCTTGCTGCTCACAGTGAAACCAAAACTAATTAGGGAAGTGACTGCTTGTTGAAATCATGTTATTCATATATATTCAGTACCAGGTCTGCCCTCCAGAAGTGCAATGAAATCTTTCCAGACAGCCCTATTTTGTCCAAGTTGTACATTACTGATTGAGACTTGCACTGCTCCAAGATGCTGCCTTGCTACAGGGGTTTGGACTTTGACACATAAGCATTAAGACTGAGTTGAAGTTCTGACCTCTTTGTTTGGCAAATTGAAATGGAATTCTCGTTCAAAGCGTCCGGGTCTTCTTAAAGCAGGATCTATAGAATCCAGTCTGTTGGTGGCTCCAATTACCACAACCTCTCCTCTGCTGGCTAAGCCATCCATTAGTGTCAGAAGTGTCCCCACAACAGAGCTAACAGAAAAATATTATTTTCATTCACTAATTTAGTAAATTTTCTTCAGTTCCACATAACTTTCTTCATTGATCCCTCAAAATGGACAAGCCTTTATTGATGAGATGCTGATCAGCAAGACTTGTTTAAAGACATAGCACAAACCTTGTGTTGATAGCAAGCTTAGCAAATTGACTTGGATCATTGTTCTTTAAAAATTGTTTGAAATTCAGTAGTGCTGAATTACTAGTTTTCAGGATAAATTAATGTGTCACAACAAGTTAAATAGGTTGAGGTCTTCTTTTCACAAAAATCAAGCAGCTTTCTACATAGATACAAAGCACGTCCTACCTATGAACCTGGTCTTGTTGACTGGATCGTCTAGGAGCAAGAGCATCAATCTCATCAAAGAAAATAATTGAAGGTCGCCTCTGGTAGGCCTACAATGAAAACACAGGAATATTGGCATCAGGAAAACAGCACTATTTAAAAGAGAAAATGCGTGAAAAACATTTTGATTGAAAACGCAGGAATATTGGCATCAGGAAAACAGCACTATTTAAAAGAGAAAATGCATGAAAAACGTTTTGAATGGAAAGGCACTGGAACTAGATTTTTCAGACTAGCATCAGTCTACTAATTGAGCTACTGGAGTGAAGTGGCATGAGTAACAGAAGACAGCAGTCTATGTGAACCCACTGAGACCAGGACAGGAAACAAATCATACCAGTAGTTTTTACAGCCATTTGGCAACATAGAGAACAGAGGACATAGAGAACTCAGTTACACATCCTGGAAACAACCTTCCATTACCATTTTAAATGAACATGCTTTCAACCTGCATCTGTTTCCTTCTGGTCCAATGCCACCACCTCTTGCTTCTTAAAACCTTTTGTGACTGGATAGGAGTTATGGTGGGAGTTTCATTGAAAATGGTGATGGTGGTTTTCTTACTTGTTTTACTAATCTGTCCAAATATATCTCAAGATTTCAAGCCACTAAAAACCCACTGAAAAAGGAAACACTGACAATTCCGTTTCAAGGTGAAAGAAGCTGACAAAGCATGAAAAAGAATGAGTGCTTCTTGACCAAAAAATTAGTTACAACTCGGACAGAACATGTGACACGTTTCAATCTTACCTGCTCAAAAACTAAACGAAGCTGTCGTTCAGATTCTCCTACCCATTTACTCATGCAATCGGCAGCACTTCTTGCAAAAAAGTTTACTTTTCTGTCACCCCTGCTACATACATTAGCAAGTGCACGAGCAACCAGTGTCTTTCCAGTCCCTGGTGGACCATAGAACAGACAGCCTCTGCAATTTGAAAAAAAAATAAATAAAATCACATAACAAAAAAACATCATGGAAAACTACCTATTACAACCACCATCCCTAAAACACACAACTCTGCTCTCCTAAGCTGAACACTTAATGAATAAGAAAGCGGTAACAACTGAAGTGCATGAACAAAGTCAAAAGTGTTCCTATACAATTCTACAAGGCAGCAAATAAAATAAATAAAGAGGTTCATGCAGATGTACAAAGCTTGAGAAAAGATAGTAGCATACCAGAAGGATAGTTCCAGCACTTCTGACAAACCAGTGGAGGTGGTTACAACACAGCAAAGCCAAACAAGAACAAACTTCTAGCACAAAATCTGAGGCTGGGCTAATTTAGGAATCACCAGTTCATTTTTCAATGATACAATCAGTATTCATTCTTTTTTTTTCTTTCACGAAAGGCAAGATTTGAGAGTAAAGCATTTACTTGCCCCTTAAAAAACGTTAGGTTACTGGATTTGGTCTCTCTTTGCTGGTGATAAAGGAAGTAGTCTAAAGTTCCTGATGGGAAGCTGTTCTGCATGTCTGCATTCCCATCAATTAGAAAAGTCAGTGCACTGCTGCTTCAAAAAGAATTTCAACAAATAATGAAGCCAAACAGATTTTCTTTCAATGTTTGTAATACTTTTAAAGTTACTGAAAGCAAAGAATTTAAAGTCCTATTTCAATATACCATGACTGAATTTTGCTGACCAAGAGCATATAAAGTTAACAAATCTCTAATAACTTCATTTGGTAGCACAGAACTCATTTATCTTGCCAGAAGGGGGCAGATTCTTATTTTAGCCCAAGCACAACAAACAAGGGTCTAGTTGCAAGTCCTATCAATTGTAAAACTCATACTTGAGCACTTGAAGAAAAAAAAAGTTGGTAGGAAAGAGGACTGGACTTCCGCAAACAAACTACAGTTTACTACCAGTAGATAGTTCTTTCCTGCTTACAAATTAATCAAGTCCACTTGTACAGAGGACTCTAAAGAAAAAAATCTCTAACTCCACTTTTAAAGGCAAGATACTTTTAAAGTATAGCCTCGCCACATAGGAAATCTTTGAACCTACATATATGCTGTATTCTATCAGGGTTTTTTAAATTACTTTTTACTAGTACTAAAAATCCCCGTCAACACTACTGAAAATTTTGAGGCATGGGAACATATTGATATTTCAGTTGAATATTCTCCTGAAAATAGATGAATTCTAACTTATAGTGTTAAATGGTGTCTTTTACCTGGGAGGTTTGAATTTCATTATCTCAAATATATCAGGATAAAGCAATGGCAAAATGACCATCTCTTTTAAAGCTGAAATGTGGACAGAAAGACCACCCACACCATCAAATTCTTCCTAAAGATGAAGCAAACAGAACAAATTTTATATGTTAAAAAATCTGCAGCCTTGATAAGATCCTATCAGAAATTAGATGTCAGCACAAAGAAAGCATTCATGGCAATTTTCAAATTGCTTGAGAGAAAACTGTAAGCCAAGGGAGTTGTAGATGGTCCATTACTGGAAGCTTTCATAAACACTGCAAACAGCTCACTGACAATGAAGTAAAAATACTTACCGAACTACCTATTTGCGTTCTGTTAACAGCCGTCAGACTTGCTCCAATGTTCATGCGATTTTCATGTGAAGTTCTGTGAACTTCATTTATGTTGTTTCTCTGAGTCACTTCCTGTAAGTTGTCTTTCCGAGAGTTGACTGAAAGAGACCTAATTCGAATTGAGGAGAAAGAAAAAGGTGATTTTTAATTTATGATGCAGATGGAAAAATTTGATTTTCTAATGATAGCAAGTGAATGTAAACGACCTTTGAATTGAGAATAAACTACTTAAATAGTTAAATATTCATTTTAACTGTTTTGCACTTAATGGCCATGAGTAAAAAAAAGGAAAACAGCCACTCCAGACATTAAACTGAGTTGATTATTTTAACAAGTCTTAGCATTTACAAATATTACTATTGATATTTGGAATTTCATTTAGCATTTTTCTTAAGGATAATTTCATACAGAAACATGAATTGGTTCCAAAGAGAAACCAGAATCTCTATTTGAGTGATTAAAACAAAAAAATATCCATTGAAACTTTCATACAGGCTCTGCCTCTAACTAAATTGTCTTCAGTTTTTAAAAAAAAAAAATTGCATCTTTCAAGATTAAGTAGTCTAAGATTTTCAGAGGGAGATTAAGGCTTCCATTTCAGAACAAATGAATTTCAATTGCTCAGTCTCAGCCACAACCCTTGTCGTCACCTTATCAGTGATGAGAAATACTGCTTTTTCAAATAAAATATAGTGGCTGGTAAAAAGGACAGCCTTCTCCCCAGTGTTTGTTTTTTTTATAATCTCATACTACCACACCAGTAATCTGTAATTGTATTACTCTAAGTACCACCAGTCTTAAAAACTTTTGAAGTATTATTGAGTCACGTCACTAATGACACTATTGAGAAAGAACTATCACTAAACATACACCAACCTTTTAGCTTTTTTACGTGAATCTTTCTTTCTGACAGATGAAGTATGGGTGGAAGAAGTTCTCTTACGTTTTCCTAGACCTGTTGAAAGCAAAGGGGTAAGAATAATGTTACAAACAAATTTAAAAGAAATCAGGATAGTCAAAGAGACAAAGAATGGGATGTGTATTATCCAACTAAGTCTGGGGTAGTTTCAAGGCAGGGAAGGTTGGGTCACTCGACCAAAGTGAAAAAACACACACCTGATTTTTAAGGAGAACTGAAAGCATTAAGAGTAAGATTATCAACTCTCTTTAATTGCTATTCTTTCAAGGTACATAGCTAAATTTAACTGGAAAAAAAAAAAGATGCCAAGTGGCAAAAAAAAAAAAAAAAAAAAAAAAACATGTGCACAGGATACATGCATTTAATAAAATTTACTGGCAGAATGAAGGTAAGAAATGTAAAGAAAAATTGTGTGTATGTATTTTCATTTATTAAAAAAAAATTAATCTCACTTCTATGCAAGAAATTAGCTCTCAAGAGAAACTGTGCCTATAACCTACTGCATTTGGTTTATCTGGGATGGAGTTCATTTTCCTCACAGCAGACCTCACAGTGCTGTGCTTTTCACTGGTAGCTCGAAAGGTGTTGAGAACACCATTCCCACAGCATCAGTGCTATTTCTCCAACAATGTGCCCCCTCATCAGTAGGCTGGCAAGATCTTGGGAGGAGACATAGCTAGGTCAGCTGCCCAAATTAACCAAAGGGGTATTCCATGCCATATGGCATATCAGATATAAAACCTAAGAAAAGGAAGAGGAAGGTGGGGCATTTGTTATTTACAATGTTTGCCTTCCAGAGCAATCCCTACACATGCTGAAGCCTTGCTTCTCAGGAAGTAGATAGACATTGCTTGCAGATAGGATGTAGAAAATAGAACCTTTTTTTCTCTTTGCTTGTGCACATTTACTTTACTAAACTGCCTTATCTCAACCTACAAGTTGTCTTCTATCTTATTTTCTCTTCCCTTTCCAGCTGAGAAGTGGCATCCAGTCCACCCACACTTACTGTCCAACGGAGCTTGATAGCGCTCAACAGATTTCCTCTGTCGAAAGGAGCGACGCAGACCACCGTCTTCTTCTGCTTCATATTGTGATGAAACCTCTGCACATCAACATAATGTTAAACTGTGTAAGTAACATTTCAAATGATGATATATTCAAAACACACTATATCACATATTCCCCCCTGTTCGCAGCTTTTTGCCTTGTAAGCATATTGGAAAAACCTGGTATTTTTTTTTCTCTCAATACCTGTTTTGAGTTTACTAAACTACAAGCCTATGGCTTGTAATGTCAATAGCAACACAGATTTTTTTTAATAGGTGAAAATGACTGGTAGTTCAGCTCATCTCAATTGTTTAAGACAAGGCTTTTGGCTAGAACATAATCAGAAAAATTTAAAATAGAACTGGCCGACAATGATACCTGGATTGTCAGCTTTTTCTTTTTTAGTTCTTCCCATGTTGAGGCCTTCCTAGTTAAAAGAAACAAGAAAGACCTGTCACAAATATGCAGAAAACCTTTGGGTATCTTTGGTGCTTATACAGTAATATTATCAAGGCACTCCATACAGACAAAAGATTAAATTAAGGCACAGAAGGAGAAAATAGGAACACCACTCTGGAACCCAGGATTAATAACAAGTATTTCTGCTCTAAAATAGGGTCTAGTACATGTGATAGTTACATTTAGCCAGATACAGAACAGAGTGTATAGATCAATACCAGGTAAACAATCCAAGAGTTTAGTAGAACGCAGGACAAAGCAGTTCCTAGCAAACAAAAAAAAATCATCCAAGCATTTGAGGGAGGATATACAAAGTACTATGGACAATCCTGGTTTTATAAAAAAACACACAGACAAAACAAAACCAAACCAAGCAAACAAAAAACCACAAAAACAGAACAAAAAAACCACCACAAACAACAACAAAAACAAACAAAAAAAACCCAAAACACCCCAAACACACAAATCAAAAAAAACCCCACAACAAAACAAAAACTAAATCATTAAAGAATTCAGATCTAAAAATAAAAGATAAACAAACCCAAAACCGAAACTATCAAAGCAGGCTATGAAGATGTTTAAAAAAGAAAGCACCCATCATTCAGAAGGGCAGTGGACTAACTTAATTTAATAGAGCAAAACTAAGAGAGACAGAATATGGTTGCTGTCTATCATTTTATCATGAGTTCCACTTGAAACAAAGGACCACTTGGGCTCACAGGCAAGACCAGCACAAGAACAAACACAGATAAATCAGGTATCAGTGAATTCAGTTTTTTAGTAAGATGTGAAGTGAAAACTCAAGCTCTGAAACAGTTGTTTGTAAGCAGAGTCCATGCAAAAGTCATAAGGCAATTCAGAAAGCATAGTGCAAGACATATTGCAGCATAATACTGAATATCTTCAAAAGAAGGTATTTCTTCCATGCTTAGAGCGTAGCTGTGGCACAACCATAAGAAGTTAAACTGTAATTGGAGAGCAAAAATAGTTTTCTAGACTACACTATGCTTTGCAAGAAGTTTGTTCAGCTAAATTGAAATTACAACTAATAATTTCTCTGTGTGAAATACCCTTCTCATCTTCTCCGTCATCCACTTTTTGCAATACTGCTTTTTCAGTACTAAGATACAAAGCTGACATGAGCAAAGATAGGCAAGTTTGAAAAAATCCATTGAAACCAGCACACATGATCAGTATGACTTTTCAATATAGGGTGCACAAAGCAAGAGTCATTGACCCTTAGCCAAGTTTTTCAACCCTACTTAAAAATTAGGTCAAATGTTGACTTTTTTTATAGAGATTTTAAAACAAGTGTTTGAGCATTTACAAACATAGGTTATTTTCAGGTTGTTTTTCCCTCTTGCTGAACACAGTAAAATAAAAAAATCTCATTAGCAGGAAAAAAATGAATTCTGAAGTGCACAGGGAGAAAACAGAAAGAAATTATGGAAGTTTTTGATAGTACTTAAGTTATCTGCATGATAGCATTAGTCACTTTTAGTTCACAGGCTTCCTCAGACAAGAAGTTGCTTATTTGTCTCTTAACTGGAATTAAGGTCTCATGTTGATTTTCTAAGACTACATGTGCTAGCAAAAGCATCTCACTGCTGTTACACTTTGCAAACCTTTCAGAAAACAATGTCAGTTTGGGCTTCACAAAGAGAATTAAGTCATGGACACAAAGACAGAAATGCTAGGACTGCGTCAGTTTGCCAGTATACAGCTAACTTGATCAGGCATTAGCAGATTATTCATAAACACGAGAGAAAAGTTAATTAAACAAGAAAGCACTTCTGATTCCAAGAAAAGTGATCTGAAGGGCAAATTAAATCCATTGAAAGTCACAACATAAAGTGATTGCTTTGGTTCACAAGCAGCAGCCCACACATAAGAGATGCTCCCATGTGAAGAGCTCTCTGCAACAGGCAACCCCAAAATGAAGATATCAGTGGCTGATTAAGCACTGGCTGTGCCCAAATTCTTTGCACATCAAGCATCTGCCAAATCCACCCTTTGGCACACACTCTGACCTGGAAGTCTTAAACAGCCACAGCATCTGTTTAAAAAAAAAAAAAAATGCTCAAGTTCAAGAGCTTGGCTGTGAAGTGCAAAGGCTCACCCTTTATATAAATCAATGTGTTAATAATGATTACAGGACATACCCATGCAGGCAGAATGACAGAGAGGGACCCTATGAGGGCAACTGCAATGGAGCGTTTACAGAGACTCTGTGGGGTCGCTTGGCAACACCCCGTTCTCAAAGTTCCAGACGACCACACCCAACCCTGATGGGACTCTACTATGAAGGGCACCTGCAGCCCAGCACCTCATAATCACAGAATCATGGAATGGTTTGGGCTGGAAGTAACTGTCAAAGATCATCTGATTCTGACCCCTCTTCCATGGGCAGGGACACTTTTCACTGGACTAGGTTGCTCAAAGGCTCCTCAAACCCGGTCTTTAATACTCATAGGGATGGGGCATCGCCAGCTTCTCTGGGCAACCTGTTCCAGTGCCTCACCAACCTCACAGTAAACACCGGTTGTATATGTAGTGGTACATAGGAAAGTCTCAGCCTAATTTAGCTCTTGCTTCCAGGAACAACAATACCTTTCTCTGTTGTCAAAAGAAGTATAAATTCCCTAGCCAATATTATACATGTAGGCTAGCTAATAAGGCTCATTTTAGTAGCTTTACAAGATGATTAAAAATCCTACTCTTATAAGTTTGCAAACAAAACAGATTGATTTTTAGTTGTGTAACTACTTTGTTGAAGTCTGAAGCTTTGATAAACCTGAAAAACCCATTTTCTTCATCCTTTAATCAATCTATATTGCAGAAAATGTAATGTGAAATTGGTCTGATAGGATTATTTTTCATAAACACAAACGAACTGGCATTACTTCTGCTACTCACTTTTAATTCTTTATTAATTCAGTTTCATATTATCCATTCCATTGTTTTCCCAAAGATTTATGTGACACTGACAAGTTTACAATTTCTTGGGTCATTTCTTTCACTCTTTTTTAAATATTGGCATGTTACACTCCTGAAATTCCCCATGTAGCAAGAGCTATTGAAAATCAACATTAATAGTCAAATCCTCAACAGCACATTTAAACCTGTAGGATACAGGCTATCCAACCTCCTAATTTAAAAATATTTCATTTCCTGTTCCAAAGCAGAATAGAAACAGCTTCAAAGTTCCTGCAACACGTATAACTCTTAACCCTCCAAATCAAGCCAGTAAGGACTGAAAATGACCAGAGGGCAATGACAATAATAATTTCTAAGTGTGATCCAGAAGAGGTCACAAGCAAATACTCTTTGACCTGTAAGTTGTTAAAACACAATTGTTTCTGTTGGAGTGGATGTGGGAACTGAGATGTGGGGCACCTTAGCAAAACCTGCAGTGCATATATAATATGTGAGAATAGAAGTCAGAAACCCTGAGGTCTTCCAGGCATACCAGCTATAGGCATCTTCTCATATACCCTCCCCTGTGTAACCCAGAGATTCCAACCAAAAATCATCACACCAAAGCACAAAAATGTACAATTGTTCCTTATTAGTTCATTATCTTTTTATTGGAATCACAGTGAACACTACTAGAAGGGAAGTAAATCAATTCATTGCTGGGGACTTTTTTATTCCTTCTGTACAATTGCTGAGTTCTGCCTCAGAGTGAAATTTTTTTAGTAAAGCAGTTCAGTGCACATGAAGTTAGCATGATATATAACTACAAGTCTTTTTTAAAATGATTGATTATCATTTGGTATTTTACATTGTCTTTTTAAGGAGAAAAAGGACAAAGAAACCTAGATGATGCAGACATACATACAAATATGGTGTTAGAAACATATAAAAACAACTAGGGAAGTTACGTGTCAACATGGGCCACTACAGCATTGAAAAAAATTATCCACATTCTATCTTTATTTGTTGTAAGGCTGAACTTCTGAAACATGCAAGTATGCATAAGTTTAAAAGAATTAAGAAGTCAAAGGTAAAAAACCCCAAAAATTTAAATAAATGTTTGATATAGTCTAATACTAAAACCGTCACATTTCTGTTTAGCATTTTCTGAGACATATTCAAGTAGGAAAGCAACTGAGACCAACTAGTGTCACTGAAACAAGCTATAATGTTAAAATATTGCATTGCTCTTGGCCAGAGTAGCTAATACGAGTAATAAATTTGAATTCTATTTATATATGCTTACTGCTTGGAAATACGGAATGATCCAGCAACAACAAGAAGTCTTTACAAATTTAATAGTGTATTTGCTTCTTTGTGATTTAGCATTCTAAAACACTCAGGGAGAAGAAGGGCTGCATTAAGAGAACATCAGTGACTCATATTCAGGAGATCTGCAATACCATATCTAAGATTGTTTTTATAATGCTAATTCAGCTCAGCTGTGTGAGTCCCTTTCCAAACAGCGGGTCATTTAATAAGAGCACTCGGATCCAGGAATAAGTCAACAGCTTGTGTTGAAGAAGATGCTAAATGTGAGCTAGCCAATCCCTCATTTGCTGTAGAAGAGGAATTTGATATAGTGAATGAGGTAGCATTTGCAGAATGGTTTCTGAATTTAAAAATTTGAGTATTGACCTGAAGAATTAAAACTTTTTTTCCCTATAAAATTCCAAGGCCATATGGAATAATTTAAACCATAATTTTTAAACATTGTTATTAGTTCTGTTTTTCTCACTTTCTATACCAACTTTTAAATTCTCCCAGCTTGATTTGTCAAATTTTAAAATCTCACAGCTGTAATTTAACATTTAATAGACTGCAGTCTTAAAAGAATTGCAATTATGCGCAGTTAGTCAGAAGTTGAGCTATAGGATACTTGCTATTCATCTAAACCAAAGTGACTGTGATTATTTATCCTTCTTTCCTTTTTTTACTATTCTTGGAACTTAATTCCAGGGGACTATGAAAAATCAGGTCCAATGTCCCCCATCTTATGCACCCAAAGTTAGTGAGCAATTCTAGCCATACTTCGTTTATTCCACCCGACAGATGGAATGAATGGAAACTGAAATCTGCAAATAGCATCCGAACAGCCATATAAGATGTATGTTCACCAATTCCCTGGCTCTTTGCCCTGCTTCCTAAGATAAAGAAACATCCATAATCAGACCAGGATCTTCATCAATATTTCTCTGTCCAGGTGCCTGATGTGAATTGAAGGATTTTGGGGAACATCACAAAATGCACTTGTGCAACCTACATATGAGCTTAACTACTTTTGGCAAGCAAAGATGATACCAATGTCTCAGCTCATGAGAGTAAAGACAAATTAGTAGGTGTTTGTGAGGTGCTCAGGTGCTGTGATGAGAAACACTGTAAAAGAGTCTGTAAGAAGTTGCAATGTCTGTCAAGAGCAATATCTGAGCAGTGAGTGATAAACAAAGTGCAAGGTCAGATGTTTAAATGGGAGGAAACTTATTAGTGAATTATCTGGGCGCCATCCATTCTATCAAATAAATGAGGTAAGGGTATATAAAATGTTCTCATCTTCACTCATCCTTTGACAATAACCATGCACATGCCTGTTTATGTGCCATTTCCCAGATTTTTCTTAAAACTGTCTACTTCACATTACAGAAAGATACATAGATGCTTTTTCTTTCATATTACATTTCAATGGAACTTTTGAGTTCCCTAATTTGTTGAAACTGCAAAAATTATAAATTTGAAGTTTGTATTGCTCCAATTACCCAAACACACCCTAGTGTAGTGATATTTGATCACTATGTACCCAACTATTATGGAGTTAAAATGTAGATACACTGACAAGAAATTACATATAAATAATACATTACTCCTCATGCTTCCTTTTCCTAACCATCTGGTCTACAACAAAATAATATTATTATATATACTTGTTTTTTTCCTCATGACTTCTCTTTTTTATTTACCTATTAAAATATGGGTTTAAATAAATTACTTGATCAAGCTCAGTTGAAAATCTGCAGCACTGCCACACCTGCATTTACAAATCACTGATGGGTGCTTTGGTCACAGTAAAATCCTCCCTTTTGCAAGTTTACAAGTTCTTAAAATACTACTCCTATAAAGTTTCTATGAGTCTCATGATTTTCTAAATTTAAATAGCAAGAGAAATGTTTTTCTAACAGCACTATTGAATGAAATTAAACATTGATTCCTATCTTGCTTTCAGCAGGATCCAGTCTCCAGCTCAGCTGTATTCACTGCACTCCTTACTTGTATGGACTTTTCTTCCTACAGCATTCTTAAAAGTATAAATTTTCCTTCAAATTTCGTTCTGTGTACATCATCACCTGTGAGAATACCCACTTTTTTATGTACTTGTTTTCATCTGGGGGCTCATTCCAGTGCAAAGTCAAATCCTCTTAAACCTTTGGTTGGTTCCCAGCTTTTTTTGATGGGTGCCCTATAATTTGGGTAGCTATGAATAAAGTCTTTATCCATCATTCTGACCTCTAAAATGTTGATATATCAGAGAATCGAATATTATAGCATGAATTTTTTTCATTCTACTGTGTTATAAAACTGTTTCACCAATAGAACACCCAGCAGTCCAGTCTCACCATGTTAGAAAGATATCAGACTGAGGCCATCTACTGGTTGTATTGCTGAGCTCTCACTGACAGATTTGAAAAACCACATATGTAACTCTATTGTAATTATAGTCTAGCAACATATATTAATAGATTCATCACCTAAGTACATGATGTTTCTTGAGTATGGGTTATTTGATATTAATTTTAAATATTCAGTGAACTTAATATGGCCCAAATATCAAAAGAAAAAAGAATAAATTTATCCTGCTTTTATAAACATAATAAAAATGGAAGGGAGGAAGCCTAAAAAAGCACTTACTTCTCAATAACACCAAAAAGAAAGCAGGGAATAAAGTAATATTAATGCTAAGATGTAAACAATTTAGTAATCCACATATCTTTAGTTTTATTGCTGCAAAGGAGAGGATAGATAATTCTTATTGCCTTACTTGAAGCTTTGTAAGATTTCACCTTGAATTTTTATGTGTTTTTCTAAAATAGCTAAGATGCATTATAATTAAAAAATATCTCAGTCAATCATTATGTTCTTCAAAGGTTTTTATTAAAAATAAATTCAATGAAAGAAAAAGCAGATGAACAGAATAAAACTTTTAAAACCAGAAGTTCTAATAAATGAGCTACTGAAAACTATGAATAATCCATACAATTTAGTTCAGAGCCCAAAAGTATATTTATATGATGCTGTTAAGTATATATTTCCTTGTTTATTGTATGATAACATTGACAAATATTTGTGCTGTAATTGAATCTTATTTCTATTATTGCACAACTACGTGAAAATTTTAAATGTGTTTTCAGGAGCAAGAGAGAGCATTTTACAGATCTTACAAGTTTAAGAGAGATTCTTTGCACCTACCGTGTATATACACAGACACACAGAAATATATACATATTAATTTATTATGCTGATGCCCATACATGTATATGTGTGCATGTATATGTACATATATATGCATATATGTATATGAATGCAATATATATAGTCATCTACATACATTATACATGCATGCACACCTATTATAGCACATCTAACATCTAACTTTTACTGTTTACACTCTCAGTTAAACAAAATTCTGTGTTGGCTCTTAGTTGTGCCAGCATTAAACATTAGCTGTTATTCACATTTGCCCTCAGCAGATCCATCAGCAGGAGAGACTTCTAACAGGAGCTGTAAGTGGCAAGTGATTTTATCAAGAAATGCAAAATGCAATTTAAAATGTATAAAAGGCAAATAAATAATAAGACTTCCTAGCATAAACAGGAAAGCATAAATATATTGCAGGTTTGGAGACCAGACTATGGGAGCTAAAACTAGGAAGAAAGACATTGCCACCATCACAAATGGAACTGGTAGAAATACCTGCAAGAGAAAGAAAGAGACAGGTTTAGGAAATAAACCAGCTACCTATAATTTTACACCTCATTCATAAGAATAACAACTTGTTCTTCGCCACAGTAGAGTACTATGCTGCTATAAACTCACCCAGGACAAGAGTTGTCTGACCTCAAATTGCCTACAAGATAGGCAACTTTTCTAAAATATTCATTTAGGCTCTTTCTATTGTCAAAGGGGAGAGATAGGCAGCACCTGAAATCCATTTGTCAACATATGATATTATGTGTTCCTAAAAGACACTCAGGGCTGGGTGCCTAGAAGAAACCTTCACAATGAGCATACACTTCTAATCCAGCTTTCTGACTGCTAGATGAAGAGGAAATTCAACCTATCCTTCATGTCTGTGGTTGTGACAGGAAAGATGAGAGTAGACATCAAGGTTTAATTAACCGTGAATAGTCAGGCAGAGTCCTACACTGCTCCGGTACTGTTTCATGTTTGCACATCTCCCCCATTCTGCCTATAACAATCTCCTGTCTTCAAGTGCAAGTTCTCTGGGGCACAGGCCATCTGTTTGTCTCACTTCCTTCTACAGTGAAGCAAGGCTCTAAGCATTGAGATTATTATTTGTATTTTTATAACCACTTTTGACTTGCACTTTTTCTGAAACTTTTGCATACTACCCATGACTCAAAAAAATTCTGTAAAAATATTTTGCAACTTAGGTCCATTTACTTTGTATGGTCGATGTAGATGAGGTTCCCGATATCGAAGTACAATCAGGCTTGCACAAGTCAATCCAATCATAAGCCAGGCAGAAAATCCAAAGTAATTTGTTAACGTAATAAGATCAGAGGGGATGATAAAAATGGATGCAATGGTGGTTGAAAAAATCATGGCTGGTGCTGGAGTACAGGAGTGGACATTAAGCATGGATATTAAAACAGGTAAATGTCCTGACTGACTTCCAGCATAGCTTAATCGACCTAGTGTGAACATGCTGCTGTTGAGGGCACCAAATATTGAGACAGCCACAGAGAGAGGAATGATCCAGGCAACAGAGGGGATCACTCGATCGGCCCAAGTCACGGCCACAGCAACTGCAAAAAAGAAAAACATTAGTGTAGTACAGGTACCACGTTCTGAATCACTGACAGACTCAACAGAAACAAAACTTAAAATACAAGAAACACCTATATTTAGTGGCAATGCCTGTCTTTTTTTGTTTCAGTAGTCAAACAGTAATCTAATCCTAAAGGTATTTCATTCATGAGATAAAAATTTCCTGGGGGATGACAGCAAGAAGGAGCGCTGCCAGCCAAAGCAAGCCAGGTAAACCGCTGAGGCCAATACCACTGTAATGGGCTGCCCAGCAGGAGAGAGCTGCATCTTGCTGGTATGCATCACAAATGCACACACATCGGCAAGGAAAGAAAATGAACACCTTAGTCCCCAGCATGACTGGGGTGGTGACACAATCCACTGTTACAGCGAAACAGCCAACAGGAGCACAGGTACGTGCAGACATGGGTCAGTGAATGTTCTGTTAATGAGATTCTGCTGTGGGTGGAACTGAGAATTGTGAAAGATTCTTTCTTAACAACAGATACCTGGTATTACTTGGAAATTAGCTATAGCCAATATTGAGTGAGAACTAATATTTACTGGGTCTACCAAATGTCATGAGGAACACAGATCTTGCAGTGACCTATACAGCATAGGAAGTTATTCAGGATGGGAAAAACATCACTCCACTCCTTCAAAAAGAAAAGAAAAAAAATGAAAAAAGTTAAAAAAAAGTAATGGAAGAACAAGAACCACAGCAACACATAGCAATGTTTGAAAAAGAGCTGTAATTTTAAGGCTGTCTCCTCAGCTGGCATAGATAAACACAACTTCCTTGGTATGTATGGAGCTGGTTATGCCAGCTGGGTAGCTGCTATTCATGGATAGTCTGATATTTGCTGCTTCTTTCATTGTAGGATGCATCTGTAAAAGTATCCATCTCTCACAGCAGATAACCTGGCAATGGCTGAGTGATAATAAGAGGTTGCTGAAATGACAGCTACACTGCTTCCATTTATGTTAGTGAGCTGTCTTCACAAGAAAAAAATAATTGATCCATACAAATGAGGTATGTTTTTTGTCATGCCTGTAGGCAAAGTCTGACAGCTCAGTGTCATTACAGAGGGATTTAAAAGGTGCTGTTTGGACAATCAGGGAGAAATACAGCTCCCCTTGGATCTATTCATGAACAGCTTATTGGTACAGAATCTGAGAAATGCTTTATGTACACTGGACTTCTGTATAGGCTCTTCTAAGGAATCACAGTATTGACCATGAATAACCCCCAAACATACAAGCAAAATGGCTTCATTTTTGTGTCCGTAGTCTTTTCTATATTACTGAACATGTTAGACTAGTCCACCTACTAAACAGTAATGGCTTTAGCCTGAGACACCATGATATAGGGAAAGAGGGAGGAGACAGGAAAAATAAAGGTTGTCACTTACTCAGGACCTAACTTTCACCTGATTTTCCAGGTTTTAATGCATTTCTGATTTCATTTTTAGTCAGTACAGAAATAAGCCAACATTTTCAACATCTAATAATATCTGTCTGTATTCAGTCCAAGTTGTGTCATACAGTAAAATTAAAGAATTCTCTGTTAGAAGAGAATGAACCCAAACTTCTGGACTGTGAAGTTAGGTGAAGCAGAAATAACCCAGTACATTGACATCAGATGGGTATGCTAATGGACCACGCCTTTTTAATTAAAAAATTATCAAATCCATACCTGAGGAGACAATTTCCTTAGGTGTGAGGACAGTCAGATATGAGATGTTCACCAGTAAATAAAAAACAATTACTGCAGGAACAGCAGTCATCACAGTTAAGGGGATATTTCTACTGGGGTTTTTCAGCTCTTCTGAAAAATACAATTTAAAAAGACAAAGCAAGCAGTGTAGCTTCAGCAAGTATATTTCAGTGGTGAATCTGTGCAGAGCTTGACAAGACTGATACCAAAGTTCTGCCCCAATCCCTAATCATGGCCACTAAATTATGCTGCTTGTGAAGGCCTACAGTTGTTCTCAAATAGGTTACTATCAAAGATTGCTAAACAATTTATTTTTATTTAGCTATTTTTAACTATTTTGCAATAAGGGCTGAATTATCAGCTGATTAAAAAATTACAAAGGGACAGATAATTTCTCCTTGATTTAATTAAGCACATATTTGACATATTAGAAAACTGATTTGGTAGGAAATTTTCAAGTAGCCTTACTTGTAAATCACTACCTTAAACATAAGACTCTAAAGTCAGATTATTTATTCTGACATCACCTCATTAGTCTTGATCTGAAACTTTCTGAATATATTTGCCTATTCCTAATCAAAACCTTTTTTGCTGCCCTTAAATCAGGAAATATAGAAAAAGAAAAGACTGATGGTATAGACAGAAGAGAAACAATGCAGTAGATTTAAAAGGGGGCCATTTCCAGCTGGATTCTGATGATTATTACCTTTCCTAGGGCAAAGTTGGTGGAGGAAAACTGTTTAGTGCTAAGCCTGATAGCTTAGAACTACTCTTATCAAATAAGAAAAAAATCCAAATTATATCAGTGAACAATTCATACATTGTCACACAATCCTGAGCTTGTGATAGTCCCAACAAAAGAAGGAACTGGTTTCTAGAAGCCTAATAATTCATCCTCATCTCAATCAAAAAGGATCTTTTTCACTTCTCCCTTGCTTCCTCTTCTCTTCCCACTTCCCTTGGCATTCACAGAATATCTCCTGAGTATTACCAGCCAATATCTCACAAGAGGGAAGAAGTTACAAATATGTAGCTTCCTTAAGCTCTTTTTAGAACATAGAAATCCCTTTCCTCTGTCAAATACCTTCTGCCCAGAACATCAGCCTTGAGCCTGTCCCACTGGCTGTAGTGCACAGAGCCAGAAATGAAGGAGCACAACAGTGGAATTCAGATCCTGTCTATCAGAGAATTTAGGATTTATTTCAATTTTAAGAAATACACTTGGTAATTTTGAGTCCAAAAGAGGACAATTACCAAAATTGCCAATTTAAATTTATCTCTTCATTTGTTTCTTTGCTCATTACAGTCCTGCCATCTACCCGGCACCTGATGCTTTAGCTGAAGCTCACAGAAATGAAGTTATTGTTGAAGAATAGGAAACAGTTCAATTCAGAACTATTGCATAGGTTACATCTATATAAATATTTATGCTGCCCAGTGTATGGCATTTTCTCAGGGTTACAAAGCTAAGTGCTTGTCTTTAAGGAATCCCTAAGATTTTAACATTCTATTTTCCTGATTTGTCATTTTTTTTCTATTCCAGCATATTTTTAATGATGGAATGAATACCTGGATTGTAATTATAACAGTCAGTTTTTTAAACATTAACAAAACTTTCACACTGTTCTTACAATTGAACTTTGTGTTATGCATTTAACACATGCATTTTATTTAATGTTTTACATGGTAGAGGCCAATGGATACACATAGTTAAAGATACAAGAGCAATATCCACTTGCTTACAACATAATTCCATAAATCTGATGATACTATAAACCACTATTAATTTAACTTGTGACATAATTAACATTATGAACATCATCTCTGTGGCTTTCATGAAAAACTGTTCTTTCAATTACTGCCATATGTCATCAGATACAGAATAGAGTAGGTAAACAGTTATTTAAAAAAACATTTGAATGTTTAAAATTAAGTACAAGTTCTACAAAAGTATTTAGACCACTTTCCTTAGATCTCTCTTCCTCTTCTGTGCAAAACTATTTTCCCAAGAGAATATATCCCATAAAATTTTGACATTTTACCAAAATTCAAAATTAATTTGTCCATGTACAAAAAAGCTGCATAACCTCAGAGAAGGTACAATATTTAAACAGAAATTATCTATGTGCACACAGTTTGGCATGGATAGCTTAAACCTTTCCTAAAAAGACATTGACATAGACATCGAGAAAGACAAAACGGAAATTTTTCAGGTATGAAAGTTCTGTTTATGCATGAGATTTTAAATTAACTACTTTAATTTCTCTTGTACTCCTCTGGAAATGTCAGTTTGATTCTGGAGACTGCACAAAAAGCAGGAAACTCCCCTAGAGGGTGACACCACTCTTCTACCAACTCCAACAAACACAGGTCTTGCATAAAACATGAAGGACCCTATGGTCTTGAAGGAAAGACAAGTTCTACCAAGACAAGCTGAGGAACACAAGAATGACAACTGAAGAACAAAATTTAAAGAAGAGGAATGAGATACCTGCCATATAATTGAGGGACCACCAGCCTCCATATGCGTACAGTCCTTGGAAAAAAGCTTCGGCAACCTGTGAGGCGTTGGGGATCTCTGAGCCAAACATGTCCTCAAATCTGGCCAGACTCTCCTTTTGACTTGCAACGAGGAGAACGATGCCACCGACGGCAATTACAGACAAGGCCATCATTTTCAGCAGAGTGAAAACTGTCTGCACCCATGCAGCCATTTTGACACTGCAGCCATTCAAAATGCCCAGGAACCAGAGAACAGCCAAGGCCAGGCATTTTTTCAGTACTTCTGGTGGAGGGCAAATGCCATAGAAGGGCTGGGTGGCGTATTCAGCAAACAGCAAGGCTCGAGCAGCATTTGATGCTGGCTTGGTAAATGTTGATGTCCAAATAAACACAAAGGCAGGGAGGGATCCAAGGCCTCTTTTAATATGGCTGTATTCTCCTCCAGAAAAGGGCAGAGAGGTTCCCAGTTCCGCATAGCAGAGGGAACCCATCAGAGAAACCAGCCCAGATGCAGTCCAGATTATTAGTGCGATGCCAACGTTGAGCAAGGAATGCTTTAACACCCCTGTGGGAGACACAAAGATCCCTGCCCCAACAATTGATCCTATAATAAAACTTACCCCCTCAAAATAACCTATATTTCTTTTGAGTTGCATCTTGGGTTTTTCTTTTCTTTGCACATCTTTGTAATCATCATTTTCTCCTTTTCCCATTTTTTTCTGGTTTTTCACAGCAGACTTCACTTTGTTGTTAGCAGTCTGTCATGGCCCTTCTTGCTAGTGAAATGTTATGGGAAGCTTGGCTTAATAATTCAGAAAAGAGAGCATACTTTGGGTTTTGGTGTCTTCTGTGTGAAGATGATTAACCAAATGCTTCAAGAAACACTGGCAAATCATGTACATGTTGGTTTAATATGTACTCCAGAAATTGTTAAGGTCTGCAAGTATTGTTAAAGAATACAGCAGAACAAATAATGCACAGCAAAAGCTCATTTCTCAGTTGATTTTCATCAACAGATTTCTGTTTATTTTCTGTATATCTTCAAAGACAACTGTGAGAGGTAGGTAAATATGACTTCTACATCAGACCTAGGGAAAAAGGTAGGATATGGCAGCATGAAGAAAGAAATCAGCCCTCGTTATGTTATTGACAGTAACACAGGCATTAGTTGAACAGCCTGGCACCATTTTTCCACTGTCCATACATAAAATGGACAGTGGTAACCACTATGTTTTGCTAAAACCTCATCACTAACTGGGTATACCAGAGCTTGTTTATACTTTACTCATTAAACACTGCACTAAAAAGAAATTTACCAGTTTACTCACAGTTTTTTTCTTGAGCACTGTTACAAGTAGCCCCAGAAGGTGAGGGTAACTCAGGTTCTTGTTAATAAATCCCTTGGGGTGGATTAGACTGAAATGAATGATCAGTGTTTATAAATATATATATATGTACAGCTTATTTTAGAACAATTTCATTTCAAAGGAAAACTTTTGTTTCAAAAGTTTCAAGCCATTCTGGTTGTTATCATCTGTAGTAATAAAGTAATATTAAAGCTTAAAGAGAACACTTAAGAAAATGTATAAGGGAGAGAAAGAAAGAAAGTATAAAAGTGGTCACTACCTGCTGGATCCACAAATGAAACCTGGTAGTTGTAGCTTCGATGTCTGTTGGTTGAAGTGGTGGTTGCAGTCCTGTCAAAGGGATGGTCTTGATCAGTTGGGGGTGGGGAACGTCCACCAGGCTCAAAGATTACATACAAAGTTATGTACACTCAAGCTCAGGTGGGAACTCCCTGGGGCGGGGAGTTTTACAAGTGATGGTGTCACCATATATGCCATGAGTCTCTGACACAGTTACTGTTGCCTATTACATCAGCATCAATCATGGTCCATTATGGTCCATCATCTAAGATGAATAGCCCAGGCTAGGTATGAATGTCTTCAGTGCTCCCCAGAGGGGTCTTCACAGCTGAGTCATCATGTAAGGGAGGACACTGGTCTGATAAAAAGGATTATCCCACTTGAAGGATTTGCATTTTACCAGCTTCTTACTTTCTCTGGAAATCCAGTTTGTAGTTTCAGGTATGAACACCCTTCTGCACCTGGGATAGTTGGACAATGGCACCCCCTTATCTTATCTGAAGGTGTTTTCGAAGTAGGTGTTATCATTTGAAAATCTTTCATGGATTTTTTTTCTGGTGGGAGGACTTCACTCTTTCCCTGGCTTAGGAAGTGGTCAGAGAGAGGTTTCCCAGTGCTCATTTTTTGCTGGTGTGTTACACCTTTTTTCTCTGTCTGTTTGGGTGCCCAGCCGCTGCTTGCTGGCCTGATGGCAGCAACTGGGAGAAGGGTCCTGACTTGCCCCATCCCAACTCCGTGCATGCTGTGATGTTCTCCTAAGAGGGCAACCACCACAGCCTGGATTCACGGTGGACTGCAGAGGAGTTTCTAACACACACCCCCTCCAATGATTTTGGACCAAAGTCATTCAGAGGGTCCTTGCACTGCCGCAGCAAAGGTCCCTGCCTGCCCCTGTGGCCACCATTCCCATTGGAGCTCTGGAACTGGCACCTCTTCCCATGCTCACCATTCCCATTGGAGCTCTGGAACTGGCACCTCTATCCATGCCTTCCACTCCCATGGGAGCTTTGGAACTGGCACCTCTTCCCATGCCTGCCACTCCCATGGGAGCTCTGGAACAGGCACCTCTTCCCGTGCTCACTATTCCCATTGGAGCTCTGGAACCAGCACCTCTTCCCATGCCTGCCACTCCCATGGGAGCTCTGGAACAGGCGCCTCTTCCCGTGCCTTTGCCCTACCGGAGCCTGACAGCGCCCCCTGGTGGCTGTGATGTCAGTACAGGGTGTCCCCTCCCCAGGTGCGACAGCGCCCCCTGCTGTCTCTAAATGCAACTGCACCGAGGGCGCAGAGATGGGACTCGATTTGTTTGAAAGTTTTGGATACGGTGTTGCTGTTTGTTCTGTTCTGGTTTTGGTTATATATATATGTATTTGTAGTAAAGAACTGTTATCCTCTTTTCTACATTTTCTGATTAAAGTCTATTAATTTTACAGGTTGTGGTGGCTTGAGGAGAGAGAGGGCCCCTTCCTAGTTCAGAAAGATTCCTCACTTTGCTTGACAGACATATTGGTTTCTTGAACTGAGACAGGCATATTCAGGGTTGGTTCTTGCTGGATGAGCAGCTGTTTCTTTGCAGTTTGACAAAAGTCTTTTGGTGATCTTAACAATGTTTAAGCTATTAACCATTCCAGCCTCTGACACTCGCTCGTCCCTAGAATAGTACCCAAGCAGGTCGTAAGAAGGTATTAGGCTTTGGAGTTGTAGGGGAAGAGGGGGAGGGGAAGAGGCAGTATCATAATTTTCATTGTCTGCATGGGGGCTGTGGAACAGAGAGATGAAGGATGCAAGTTTCTACCAGTTTAGCGTGTGCCTTTTAGTGTGCAGCCACTGATTTCTACATATTTAACAATTTGTGTTATATTTTGTGTTCAAAATACAGAAAAGGAGCTTGACATGGCAACCCTGGTTGTGTGTATAGACTGGAGAATGAGAGGCTGGAGAGCAGCACTGTGGAAAGGGTCGATGGCAAGTTGAATCTGAGTCAGCAGTGCCCTGGCAGCCAGGAGGGCCAACCGTGTCCTGGGGGGCATCAGGCACAGCATCACCAGCCGGTCGAGGGAGGGGATTGTCCCTCTCTGCTCTGCACTGGGGCGGCCTCACCTTGAATATTGTGTGCAGTTTGGGGCACTGCAATATTAGAAAGATATTAAGCTATTAGAGAACGTCCAAAGAAGGGCAACAAGGGCCTTGAGGGGAAGCTGCATGAGGAGCAGCTGAGGTCACTTGGTCTGTTCAGCCTGGAGGAGACTGAAGGGAGACCTTATTGAAGTTACAACTTCCTTGTGAGGGGAAGAGGAGCAGGCACTGATCTGTGGTGCCCAGTGACAGGACCCGAGGGAATGGCCTGAAGTTGTGCCAGGGGAGGTTTAGGTTGGATATTAGGAAAAGGTTCTTCCCCCAGAGGGTGTTTGGGCACTGAACAGGCTCCCCAGGGCAGTGATCACAGCACCAAGTCTGCCAGAGCTCAAGAAGTGTTTGGGTGATACTCTCAGGCACAGGGTGTGACTATTGGGGATGGTCCTGTGCAGAGCTAAGAATTGGACTCGATGATCATTTTAGGTCCCTTCCAACTCAGGATATTTTGTGATTCTGTCACTCTGTTAAACTCTTAATACTGTGTGAGCTCTAAAAAACTCCAAAACTGCCAAACGTCCCGCCGAGGGGCATTCAAAGCAATCCGCGCCGCGGGGCGATCCGAAGCGGAAGGAAGTGGCAGAAAGCGGGAGGGAGCGGCTGGAAGCGGGAGGGAGCGGCTGGAAGCGGGAGGGAGCGGGAGGGAGCGGCAGGAAGCGGGAGGGAGCGGCCGGGGTCTCCCCCACGCTGGCCGGGCTGGTCTGTCCTGCCGTCCCGGGCGCGTCGCCTCCCCGTGTGGGCGCGGCGGGGAGCGGGGAGAGCCTGCCGGGAGAGCGATGGCCTGAGGCGCTTCTGTCCCGGCCGTGGGGCAGGGGGCGTCGCCGTGGGAGGCGAGTGAGGGCTGCAGGCAGGTGCGGTGTTCGCGGGGGCCCGGCGGGATGGCGGGGGTCCCCGGCGAGCTCAGCCTCATGGACAGGGGCGTGAGGAGGTGAGTGGGAGCGGGCCGGAGGGCGTGGGAGGCCGGGCTGTGGGGCGGCCCGGCTTTGGGGCGGCCCGGCTGTGGGGCGGCTCGGCCGCGGGGCTTTGGGGCGGCCCGGCTGCTGGGCTGTGGGGCGGGGCGGCCCTGCTGACGGCAGGCGCCTCTGCTCCGCACCGCTCCACAGCCTGCGGGACGTGCCCCTGCGCCCCGACCTGCTCTCGCTGAACGCGCACTGCAACAGCATCGCCAGGATCGAAGGGCTCGGACACCTCCGCAACCTGCAGCACTTGGACCTGTCCGCAAACCAGATCCGCCGCATCGAGGGGCTCGGCGCCCTGGCGAACCTGCGCACCCTGAGCTTATCCTGTAACCTCATCACCAAAGTGGAGGGTCTGCAGCGTTTGTTTCTGTCCGTTTAGCAACTCCCGATGGTTTTCTAAGAGTTGTCTTAAAGTTTGTTTCTGGAATGTTTGCGTATAATTAAGATGATACAAAGTTAGTATGGGCTACTAACTCTATTATAATGTAAATTTTAAAATGAGTGTAGTCTTTCTAAACTTTTATCATAAAAGAATCCATAATTTATAAGGAAAATCTGATTTTTACTATTATAGTATAACACATAATAATATGATAATGTCACAGTCACATATAGTCATAATTCATAGTTATGTTTTTTTTAAGGCTCACTTTGCAAGCTTTGAATTCAATGAAAGCAGAGCATTCTTCTGAAAACCTTACTGGCTCTATTTTTTCCTCATTTTATTTAGGACTGGAAAAACTCTTTAATTTAACTGTACTGAACTTATCATATAATCGCATACATGATCTCTCTGGTAAGTTACTTTGCCAAGTGCAGTGCAATGCAAAGCATGTTTCTTGCTTTAATTTTGAAAAACTTGACCACGTGTATTTTGAGAAGCTTCTAGTACTTAAAGTGCTAATTCACCGAATAATTCTAATGAAAGTGGAAATTGTTACTCCTCTCAGCTTTCAAATTTCTAACACCAAGAATTGTTCTAAATTGGAATTTATCCTCCTGTGCTTGGCAAGGCCAGGCTTGTTCAGAAAGTAGCACAGTAAACATTTCAAATTTATTTCCAAAAATGCAACTTACAGAAGTTGTCATCTATGTCTGTTGAAATGATCAATTGTTGCTTGTAAGATTTTATGCTACAGAATCAAGAAAATTAAGAAGACCATTGGTAACAATTTGGTTAGTGAGCTGAGTTATAAAATGAACATTCAAGGAAAATGTTTATTTTTATATGCTTTCTAACAGTCACAAACTAATGTATTTTGTTAAAGTTAGCTCTCATAACTAGCTTAAGTGTTGTACTCTGTGGTGGAGTACCATAGCTAATTAACATATATAGACAAGGATATGGAACAAGGGTTGTTCTCTCATTTCCAGTTATATTATTTACTGAATATTTTTCAACAAGACGCCATTTGTTCTAAATCTCAATAGTCTGGGGCTGAATAAGAAAACATTATTTTGTGGTTATTTTTGTTTCTCTCAAATTTCCAGGACTTCGGTCCCTTCATGGACCCAGACATAAGATTAGCCACATTGAGCTTCACAGCAACTGTATAAGCAATGTTACTCACTTACTTCAGTGCACAAAGGGGCTTCACTGTTTGACAAATCTCACACTGGAAAAAAATGGAAAAGCCAATCCAGTTTGTCACACAGCAGGTATGGATCTCAAGTGGATATTTTGTACTCATTAGGTCAGTGATTTCCTCTAAGCTATGAGCTATGTTCTGAAGCTTGCAAATTTATTCATAAGCTGGCCAGCCTGCAAAATCTAAAGTCTGTCAAAATTCATTTTTCCATGAAGAAAAATCTTTTTTACCCTAGGTGTATTCTCAAAACTGTAACATGTTTTATGGTTAAATAAGGCTTAAAATTTTCACTTGTGAATCCAGAGGAGGGCCACCAAGATTAGACATATGGAGCACCTCTCCTATGAGGAAAGGCTGAGAGAATTGGGATTGGTCACCTCGAGAAGAGAAGGATTTGGGGTGACCTAATTGTGGCCTTCCAGTACCTGAAGGGACTGCAGGAAAGCAGGAGAGAGACTTTCCAGGGGCATTTAGTGACAGGACAAGGGGGAATGGATTCATACTGAGGGTAGATTTAGGTTAGATATTAAGAAGAAATTGTTTACGGTGAGTGCAATGAGACATTTCACCAGGTTGCCCGGAGTTGTGGGTGACCCATCCCTGCAAGTGTTGAAGGCCAGGTTGGATAGGGCCCTGAGCAGCCTGGTCTAGTGCAAGGTGTCCTTGCCCATAGCAGGGGGGTTGGACCTGCATGATCTATAAGGTCCCTTCCAACCCAAACCATTGTATGATTCTATGCTGTTATTTTAGGTTAAGGTGGGAAAGTGATGAAAACAGAAAGTGTTGCAAAAATAGGAGGAAAGGAGTATTGATATTATAAAGTGGGTAGGTGGAGAACTTGAAGAATGTACAGTAAGATACTGAACTACATAGAAAGAGGGCAGGCATGGAAAGTATGTAGCCTGCTACTGATAGAGACCACAAGTGAAAGATCAATACCACAATTAGCTTTTCCTTCTTTTCCCACAGCTTTGGTTAGCAGTGACAGACTCTAGGATAAGCTGCAATAATTAGGCTTTGTATCAAAATAGTGAGTAGCGGTTTCACTAGGGAGCACGGAGACAAGTTAGAGATTGCATGTGGATACATCACTTGCAGTTGTGTTGCTTAGAGCTTCTGCTATCGAGCTAGGTTCTTTGTGCTGTTTAAATGTTACATCCTGTTTTCAAACAAGTTGAATTGTAGCATCCTGTCTTGGTGTAGGTTTTTTTTTTTGTTTGTGTATAAGAGAGGGGGAAATCTACAGGAAGGCAGAAGCAGAGGATTGATACTTCTGGGAGAGCTCAAAGATAATTTCATTACAACGAGTAGAACAGTAGGAATAATACAAAATAGCAGCTATATCATGAGCATATAACTGATACAGGTGTAATATATATATGTACAGTTATAAAGAAACCTCAGAGGTAATTGAGAAAAGCCAAATAAGCTTTTAAATCATATTTTTCAAAAGCAAATGTTTTACAAATGCATTCAGACACTACAGAAACAGTAACAGGACTATCCTGGATAACTTAGAAAATTCCACCAGTTTTCTTCAGCAAGTGTTTACACACCTCTTCATATATCTTTGATGACACTTTCAAAACTGCAGTGTTCAGAAGCCCAAATTTATTAATTTAAAGGAAGTTAATTTCAATGCTTAACAGTTTCATAATGCCTTATTTCCTTCAGTGACAAAGAAGTTATCTAAGCCCTTTCAGAACTTGCTTTTCCATTACATTTGTCTATAATTCCATTTGGTACAACTGTTTTGGTGCAGTAGGCTTATATTAAAAGGTTGTCTGTGCAACTGCAGTGTGTTGATGGTGGTTGGGAAATCCTGGTGTAGACCAGGACCAGGCAGGCAGCTTCCCAGTTCATTTAATTTTGTAGTGCTGTCTGTTGAATGCCATGGGTGGGGAAAGGTGAGACAATTGTACGTAACTCACTACTTTTTTCTTATATTAAAAATGCAGTGAATCATTTAAGATCATGGGATACCTGAAATACACTAGACATCTCCTTAGGAGATTGATTTCAATTTGCATGTGGTCTTTTCCTCAAGGTTATAGAGAAACTGTTCTTCAGTCGTTACCCCAGCTAACAGCTCTGGATGGAAGAGGTATTTCTGGTGAACCAGCGGACCTGGAAGAAGGAAACTGTTCAGATTTGCAGTGCTTAGAAGACGTTGTGGGCTCTTTGGTTTCATCTGGGTGCCCCTCATCCAGAGATCAGGTACCATAATGTGTGTGTGTGTACTGATTTTAAAACTGACACTTTTTTTTATATTGCATGCAACTCATTAATGCTACAAGGGTTGTTTTTTCTTCTGATAGAACAATGTTGCCTTACCACTGGTGACACCACATATCGACCAGGCGTTGGCCCATTTTCGTCAGCGTACAAGAGTACCAGTACAAGGTGCCACCAGCTCCTCCACGGAGCTTGTCTCATCTTCAGAAACAGAGAAGATCGAACTTGAGAAAATATACAGTGAGATGAGGATTAAAAGAATAGAAGATCAGATTTCACAGATACTGCAAAAGGTGAATTTTTTTAGAAAGTTTTGTTTGTAAAATGAGATGTACCTTTCTGATAATGCAGAATTTTTCTGGAACATTCTGGGGCATTTCTATTGGTGTGTATGGGCTGACTAGGCTAATATGTTCTTATTCATTTTGAGAAGCTGGGAATAAAATAAAATCAAGTTTTTAAAACTGAAGATTGCACTTTGAATCCTGAAAACTTTCATACTGAATAAAAACTATAGTGTATGGAACTAGCAGAACTACGTGATCGTGTTATATTAGAAAATTCTTTCCTGTTTTTTTTTTTTACCTTGAAGCTATCAATATAATAACAGAACCAGAGTAAAACATGAAATGCACCAAAATACTTGGATTATACAGTCTGTGAAAATTAATTTCACCAACAGGTCAACCTGATCTGATATATTTCTCAAGTAACATTGTTTTGTAACAATTGGTGGGGTTTGANGGTGAGTGCAATGAGACATTTCACCAGGTTGCCCGGAGTTGTGGGTGACCCATCCCTGCAAGTGTTGAAGGCCAGGTTGGATAGGGCCCTGAGCAGCCTGGTCTAGTGCAAGGTGTCCTTGCCCATAGCAGGGGGGTTGGACCTGCATGATCTATAAGGTCCCTTCCAACCCAAACCATTGTATGATTCTATGCTGTTATTTTAGGTTAAGGTGGGAAAGTGATGAAAACAGAAAGTGTTGCAAAAATAGGAGGAAAGGAGTATTGATATTATAAAGTGGGTAGGTGGAGAACTTGAAGAATGTACAGTAAGATACTGAACTACATAGAAAGAGGGCAGGCATGGAAAGTATGTAGCCTGCTACTGATAGAGACCACAAGTGAAAGATCAATACCACAATTAGCTTTTCCTTCTTTTCCCACAGCTTTGGTTAGCAGTGACAGACTCTAGGATAAGCTGCAATAATTAGGCTTTGTATCAAAATAGTGAGTAGCGGTTTCACTAGGGAGCACGGAGACAAGTTAGAGATTGCATGTGGATACATCACTTGCAGTTGTGTTGCTTAGAGCTTCTGCTATCGAGCTAGGTTCTTTGTGCTGTTTAAATGTTACATCCTGTTTTCAAACAAGTTGAATTGTAGCATCCTGTCTTGGTGTAGGTTTTTTTTTTTGTTTGTGTATAAGAGAGGGGGAAATCTACAGGAAGGCAGAAGCAGAGGATTGATACTTCTGGGAGAGCTCAAAGATAATTTCATTACAACGAGTAGAACAGTAGGAATAATACAAAATAGCAGCTATATCATGAGCATATAACTGATACAGGTGTAATATATATATGTACAGTTATAAAGAAACCTCAGAGGTAATTGAGAAAAGCCAAATAAGCTTTTAAATCATATTTTTCAAAAGCAAATGTTTTACAAATGCATTCAGACACTACAGAAACAGTAACAGGACTATCCTGGATAACTTAGAAAATTCCACCAGTTTTCTTCAGCAAGTGTTTACACACCTCTTCATATATCTTTGATGACACTTTCAAAACTGCAGTGTTCAGAAGCCCAAATTTATTAATTTAAAGGAAGTTAATTTCAATGCTTAACAGTTTCATAATGCCTTATTTCCTTCAGTGACAAAGAAGTTATCTAAGCCCTTTCAGAACTTGCTTTTCCATTACATTTGTCTATAATTCCATTTGGTACAACTGTTTTGGTGCAGTAGGCTTATATTAAAAGGTTGTCTGTGCAACTGCAGTGTGTTGATGGTGGTTGGGAAATCCTGGTGTAGACCAGGACCAGGCAGGCAGCTTCCCAGTTCATTTAATTTTGTAGTGCTGTCTGTTGAATGCCATGGGTGGGGAAAGGTGAGACAATTGTACGTAACTCACTACTTTTTTCTTATATTAAAAATGCAGTGAATCATTTAAGATCATGGGATACCTGAAATACACTAGACATCTCCTTAGGAGATTGATTTCAATTTGCATGTGGTCTTTTCCTCAAGGTTATAGAGAAACTGTTCTTCAGTCGTTACCCCAGCTAACAGCTCTGGATGGAAGAGGTATTTCTGGTGAACCAGCGGACCTGGAAGAAGGAAACTGTTCAGATTTGCAGTGCTTAGAAGACGTTGTGGGCTCTTTGGTTTCATCTGGGTGCCCCTCATCCAGAGATCAGGTACCATAATGTGTGTGTGTGTACTGATTTTAAAACTGACACTTTTTTTTATATTGCATGCAACTCATTAATGCTACAAGGGTTGTTTTTTCTTCTGATAGAACAATGTTGCCTTACCACTGGTGACACCACATATCGACCAGGCGTTGGCCCATTTTCGTCAGCGTACAAGAGTACCAGTACAAGGTGCCACCAGCTCCTCCACGGAGCTTGTCTCATCTTCAGAAACAGAGAAGATCGAACTTGAGAAAATATACAGTGAGATGAGGATTAAAAGAATAGAAGATCAGATTTCACAGATACTGCAAAAGGTGAATTTTTTTAGAAAGTTTTGTTTGTAAAATGAGATGTACCTTTCTGATAATGCAGAATTTTTCTGGAACATTCTGGGGCATTTCTATTGGTGTGTATGGGCTGACTAGGCTAATATGTTCTTATTCATTTTGAGAAGCTGGGAATAAAATAAAATCAAGTTTTTAAAACTGAAGATTGCACTTTGAATCCTGAAAACTTTCATACTGAATAAAAACTATAGTGTATGGAACTAGCAGAACTACGTGATCGTGTTATATTAGAAAATTCTTTCCTGTTTTTTTTTTTTACCTTGAAGCTATCAATATAATAACAGAACCAGAGTAAAACATGAAATGCACCAAAATACTTGGATTATACAGTCTGTGAAAATTAATTTCACCAACAGGTCAACCTGATCTGATATATTTCTCAAGTAACATTGTTTTGTAACAATTGGTGGGGTTTGAAAGGCTTTTTTGGGTTTAAGTACTGTATTTGTTTTATATTTTGCAGCAACATTTTATGCCTAAGGATTTTACCAAACTTCAGGAATTTCAAAAGGATACATCTATATATTCTCAAGAACATTGGGTTTATCTTTAAAACAATGAAATATTTTAACAAGGAGGGAAGGGATTGTAAAAGTAAAACATCAGAAGCAATTATTTACTTTTCTATCAAAATTATTTTGTGTGAACTTTTTTAAAAACAGCACCTGAGTAAATGCTAGAAATTAACTGATTAGAAATGGTAAAATTTATAGATAAAATCTGATCTCTTCCTAGGTTTCTGATAGCTCAAGACAGGAAGCTCCTCCAAGTACTCTGAAAGCTAAGAGAGACACAGATCCAACTTCTGAGAGTGAAAATGAGAGTGGGAAAGAGAACAACAGAAAGGTCACGAAAAGAAGCAAGATCCCTACTCACCGGAGAACTTCCTTATCTCCTAAGTGTTATGCGAGTCATCTTATGAACAAAATAACTGACAGGTATCCTGACGTTTGCCATATAAAGCTTAAATAAATTAATCTGAATATTGTCAGAGTGAATGTAGTACTTGAAACATTTTGCTGAAAGTTGTAGGTTCGGTAAATTGGCTCTGTCATTAATACCCTGAAAACGAGTAGCTACTGAAACTTCATTCTCATTTACATGAGCAGTTTCTGTCTTTAGGTGAGAAGGACATTGAATTGAAGATTCCAAGACACTTTTAGAATTCTAACAGTTTATATTTCCATCTTCCTTTTAAACACTGGTGACAGAAGAATTCTCCACAGACAGAACTGAGTCATTAAAAATAAAATATTCATGGTGTCAGAACAATGGTCAAGAATATAACTGTGCATATTTTGTGATGAAGCTGAGGATGCCATAGTGATTTGTTTGATTTATGTAGTAAATACCAGAAGTGATGAGTAGAAGATGATACAAACTGGAATATATTAGTCAGCCACTGCAGCTCTACAGCTACTCTCTTTCTCCAGAATTGTTTTGTATCTATGTGATCATAAGATGTCTTTCAGATAGCATAAACAAGTTATATGTATCTTTTTATAGCTGAATATTTGAATGTAGCTGTTTCTGCTATAGTCAGCTTGCAAATAATTTTCTGCGTGGTTTTAAATTCAGCTGTTGCAAAGAACTGTAAAATTTCATCCTATAAAAGTGTCTGAATCCCCTGTTACTGATTAAACTCTGCATATTCTTAAATATACCTTGATGTCCTGCTAATACAGGGAAGAGAAGAAGAGTTCCTCAAAGTGTCCACGCTCCAGTCAGAGAGACTCTCATCTTAATTCATCATCAGATAATCAAGACTTGAAAGTAGTGGGAAGAAAAGCTGACATACTAACTGGTAGACAGAGCAATATAGAAAAAGTAGAAGAAAGTAATTCAAATCCCACAGAGGAACCAACATACCGAGTAGGTTTTGCATAATTTCAGTTAAATACGAGTATGTCTTCACCTGAAGCCAAGCATATGTCTCCTGGTCAGACTAAAATTGGAGGTGACAAAATCAATTGTGTGTTGACAGTATCAAAAGTAGAGGTGTTCTTAGAGTGTCAGCTGGGAGAGGATTTATTTTGTTTCACTTTTGTAGGAGTTTTTGGCCTGGTCACTTGGCCTTTGCTGTCATTCATGAATTCCAGAAAGACAAAAAAAGTCTTGTTCTACAGTTATAAATACTGTTGTTTTTGGCTATGCTTGAATGTTTTCTTCTACATTAATACTTACCACATTCTTGCTAAGGCGCTGATTCAGGAACTGGATCAGGAGAAAGAAAGGAGGTGGAAAGCAGAGCAAGCAGAGAAGAAATTATTAGAGCATGTCAAAGAGTTACAGAAGCATGCAAAAGAAGAAAAGAATATTCAGAGTATGGCTGCATACACTGCAGACAGGTAGGGAAACAGAGTGCTGTAATAGAAGAGTTTTGGTTTTTTAATTCACAAAAATTCCATTTGCAGGCTTGAAAATGAAAACAGCTTAAGTAATATTCTTGGAAAATAACACATCAAGAAATAGTGCTGTAATTTCTCTCAGTATTACCTAATGAAAATCCTTTCTGCAGCTTTCTTCCTGTTCTTGTCTTAGAACAATACTAGTATGTCACTTACCTCCATTTCCAGACATTACTTTCCCAACAGTCTGTATCATAACTATGTTCAGTTCAAGCTCTAGTAGTTGTCTCATATCATGCTTTCACCTTCTGTTTCTCAATCTCCCTTTCCACCTATACCTACAGCGTTCTTTGTATTTTTCCTGCTCAGTGCACTGGAACAAAGGTGTTCCTGGCAGGCCAGAGTTGGCCCACAGGCAATATGGTGTGTAGGGCAGGTCTAGCACATCATCAGATAGATGCTTGTCATCGTCCTTGTGTAAGTTCTGAGCAGCAGCTTTTTAAAAAAAATATCTCCCTTCTAACCAAGTATTGTCATCAGATATTTTTGGAGTTGTCTGCTCTATTTGTCTTTTTCTTAACTGCATTTTATTTATCAAAGATGCATTTTCTTCTCAGGAAGAAACAAGCCAGCTGCTTCCTGAGTTACCATCCACAACTGACTGGGATTATTTCCCCTTTTATCCTTTTTATTTTACGTTCATTTCCCAGCTTTATTTGTTACCATCTTCTATAAGAAGCTTATTATGTTTCTTTTCTGTTGAGACAGATCTTATATAAAAATTATTAAAATATTAAAATTATTGAAATATTTAAGAATATTTTAGAGTTTGGTGAAGATAATTATTAAATTATATAAACATATAATATGTTCAACTTTTGTGTAAAGCAAAATGATTCTGGAATGTTGTTTCCTAGATGATCTATATATGAGGTTGTCTCCAGCTCAGGTTTTTTTAAAATGAAGCTCTGCATAGTAATGCTACACGAGTTCAGTAATAGTTTACATCTTTTTAAACGGTTTTACATACTGTGCTGCAAGTAGTAAAACTCAGCAAAGTGCAAGATATGGTGCTATAACAGTTACTAATGGTTTTTTTCAAGGTATATATGGCATCAAACTAAATCCTAAAATGTTTGTAATACAATTTTATGGCATTTATTTTTAGGCTAAAGGAATTGATATTGAAAGAGAGAAATGACAAAGCAAGACTGCAAGCAGATGTCCAACAGCTGAAAGGTGAAACTGAAAGACTTACTAATGAATTAAATCAGGCAAGAAATAAAGAAGCAGAACATCAGAAGGCCATGCAAGCTTTAGAAGAAACACTATCCAAGATGGAGACACAGAGATTGCAGCAAAGAGCAATAGAGGTAAATATTTTTCATAAGTAAATAACACAATGGCAACAAGGTGGCTACTGTAGTCCTGGATACAAAGAAACACTAGATTTTACAAGCTTTAAGTCTGAGTTTTCCACAATAATAGTAGTTAATAACAGGTATTTTGATTATCAATTAATGTATTTTAAAGACGGAAATATGTCATTTGATGTGGTCTTAAGATAAAGGAGAACAAGGCCTATGTACTTATCACTGAGAGTTGGATATTTTCTGAAAATGTACAGTAACAAGGAAAAGTTCTAAAAAAAAACACAATAAAGATCTTACTAGTGGGTTGGAAACCTGGTGGTTCTGTTTGCTTTGCTGATCTGAAAAATTAAATGCTTTTAATTGCAACCAAAACAAAACAGTATTTGCTGAGAACTTACTTTAAAGATTCTGGTTGTTGTAGGGGAGGGGGGGGGCTTGTTTCATTGGTTGGAATTTTTTTGTGCGTATTTTTACAGCTGGAGAAGATAATGATGCTTTTATTGTTGGAGGCACTTTGTTCAGTATACAAATGCGTAAGATCAAGTTGCTGGACCAGATAGGCCACTACTTCTGTCTGAGAAGTTAATTGCTGAATTTTCAGTGTCCTCCAATATCTATTCCTTTTGTTTGTTTATATTCCTATATTAGCCCATTCCTGTGTCACTGAATTTATAGAAACTGAATCCTAACATATCCATCCCGAAAAGTCTCTCAACTTATAGTGTGGTGTTCTAGGAGGTGCTGTCACTCAGATACCCTGAAAGGAATGAGAATCAGGGTGCTTCCTGACAGTAAATTGCAAGTGCCATTCATTTTTTTGTTTTGTAATAAGTTAAGCTAAGACTTAATTTTAAACATTCACCTTAAATCTCTTCAAGTGAAACAAAATATACTAAAAAAACCCCAAAATAAAACCAAAACTAACAAAAACCAAACAACAACACTCTTACAGAGTACCTGGTCCTTTGTATTGCAAGATAACATGTGAAGACTAGATTGCAGTTTTAAGAAAATCTTGTCTTTATGAATTCCATACAGATGAAACAGGTGCAAGAAGCAGAGCTTAAAGCATCAGCAAATGAAAGAGAAGTACAGTTACTTCGAATATCCTTCCGACAACAGAAGGAGAAGGTAAAACAACTACATGAACTTCTTGTATTAAGAGAGCAAGAGCAAAGGTATGGGGTCATCTATTTTCTTTCCACAAGTTAATAGAGATGCTAGTGTTTCAAACGTATTTTGTCTAAATGTGTTCTAAAGCATGGATGTGTTCTTCTTTAGATTTGTTGTTTTGGTTTATTTTAAATGAATGTGAGAGTCTGTAAAAATATGTGTTCCCACACATTTTCTTGCTCATTTAAGAATACGTTCATATCTTGTAGATTCCTGACTCATAAGTCCAGGTAGGCAACTTCCCTTTGATAGGTTCTTGTCTTATAACACACAGTCTGTTAAAATATTCAAAAAAATAAGTCAGCTTCTACACTATCTTTCTTGTGGGTGTGTGGGTGAGTTACTTGCGTGGCTGTTTTCCTCTTTGAAAAATTTCCCTTTTGTTGAGAATACTTGAGCGTAAGTTCTATACAGTTCATCTAATACAATAAAATATGTGTATAAACTAAAACAGTAAGTACCCTGTGGTATAGTAATCCATGAAAAAGGTTATTCATAAAGTAAGCTGCTTATATTTTACAAGGGCAAATGTATTCAGATACCAAGATAGCTGCAGGTTTAGATGGGAAGAATCTGATAGCTATGTTTTGAGAACTTCCAATAATGATCTCATAAATCTCCAAAAGGTGTAATGTTAAGGACAGTAGATATGTTTTTTTGCTTTAAAGCAGATGAACAGAATCATCTGAAATTACACGGTACTTTTGCTTCAGCATTCTCCTTTTAGGTCCCTGTTGCTGCTGCTTTTCAGGTTTTGGGTCTGAGTGAGAAGTAACAGTTGCTGGTTGGGTGATGGTTAAGAGAATGACTGCAGGAAGAGGGTATCTGGTTGTACTGGGCTTTTCTCTGATTCCATTGTCACTTTGAGATGTTTGTTTACAGTGAAGGAAAGAAATGCTAACTAACAGGAAAATAACAAATAATTTCTACAAAAGTTTTAATTAAAAAATAAAATATATTCCTTTGGCTGTTTTAACAGTCATCAACACAATTTTCCTCATGGCAGGGTCATTGTCATAGAAGACTGAAGTCTGTGAGACTTAAGGAATTTATCCCATTTATTATGAAATTCATTATTCTTGTTCAGTAATACCAAGGAAATGAAGTAAAACAGCAGTGCAAACTACTGCAGTTTGTGTCTCAATTGTATGTTTCCTAACTTCAGGAAAGAACTTGAAAGCCGAGTTGCTTTAAATGGACCTGAATTTCAAGATGCTTTGTCAAAAGAAGTGGCTAAAGAGGAGCAGAGGCACAAACAGTGTGTTAAAGACTTTCAGGAGAAAATTAACATGTCATACCAGAAGTACAGAGAGTTAGAAGATGAATTTCGTTTAGCTTTAACTATTGAAGCAAAAAGGTTTAAAGAGGTAAGCCTAAGAGAACATTTCATCTCACACTGGGTGGGGTCATAGTTCTCTATGGATATTTTGGGAGTGTTTCTTTTATTGGTGTTTTGTTGAGGGGTTGTTTTGATCCTTATGGTCTCTGCTTCAAAGATTCATGCAAAAATACTGGTAGTAGGCTTTGAAATACCAACAAAAATCAACAGCAAATGTCAAGTCAGCACTAAAAAACCCCAGGATTTTGGCCATATGTAGAAGTTAATCAAAAGGAATTAGGAAAAAAACCCACTTCTGTCTGATATTACTAATTTATTTTAAACTATGTTGACATTCTATTAGAATATATTCAACTATATTAAAAACATAGGTTTTGATAAGTTTATAGTTAAATATACACTAGTGAAGTTACTAGTGAAGTTCCTTACAATTTAACTTTTCAAAATGGAATTTTCCATAAGAATTTTGAAACCAAAATCCAAAACTTGCATACTAAACTCCTAAGAGAACTTATTTCTGTGGCTAGTATTTACATTATTTTATATGCTAAATAAAATATTAAATGCTTCATTTTCACTTAAATTTGATTTCCTCCATTTTAAATCAGTTTTAAATAGATGGGAGAAGAGGGGAAAGAAAAGACAGAAATGACCTTCAAATCTTTCTGTTGCAAGAAAAAGAAAAAATTGAATTAACTTTAACTCTTTTCAAGATTTTAATGACAGTCTTAACAATGAGAGTAAATCAAGACATTGTTTTCCGTTCCCAAGCTATAGGTTTTCTGCTCTGCTTCCCATCGCTCCATGTATTTTTTTGTGTTGTGCTTTGTTTGGTTTGGGGTTTTGTTGTTTTATTTTGTTTGTGTTGTGTTGTTGTTTGCAGTCTTTTTTTACAAATTTGTAGCTGGTCAGAATCAGTTTCAAGTTGAAGCATGACCAATAAAACATTAGAAAACCAGTTTCACATGATCAGTCTTTTCTTATAAAACTTCAGGTAAAAGAGGGTTTTGAAAATACTTCTGCTGATCTAGTTAAATATAAACAAGCCCTCTTTGAGTTGGAACAAAGGGAAAAAGATATGGCAAGTCTGATACAAGACCTGACAAGTATAGTGGAAGAACAGAAAGCAAAGATTGCAGAACTAACAAAATCAAATGAAGAAGCTACAGCAAACCTAAAGGTACTTGTTTCAAAGCATTTGAATTACATATTTTTTTTTAATATTTAACCTATAATCAGTGATTTCATACAAGGTTAATTGACTGAAAGACATGTTTCCTTTTGCACTAAACTGTAGTCATACCTCACATCAGCCTTTATTCTTGCATCTTGTGCTTCTATTTCTCAACAGACATTGCTTCCCATATAGAAAAGGGCTAGTCTAGACTCATTCATATCTTCAAAAGTTCACCCCTTGCCTAGTAAGCACTAGCAGTTCGTACATAATCAGATGGTCAGTCAAAACTACAAAATCTACATTAGTAACCCCAACCTCTTGTAAATTCAAAGGAATGAAATGCTTCTGCATTGGTCATAGTATGTGAAGTAAAAATTGAACAAATAATGCAGTGTAGTTATGAGCAGCTTAATATCTCCTAGTTGCATAACATTAACAGTATTATTCATTATCTACTCATTGTTGAATCTTAATGTTAAGTACTGTGGGCACAGTTGCTTTATGGCAACATAGTACTATTCTATTATCCATAAATAATTTTAAAAAATCTTAGGAACATAACTTTTAAACAGATGTATGATCCAGTCCATGTATGGATCCAGTCCATCTTTGTGCTAAAACTTGGATGCATAACACCTCCTGCACAGTTCTAATCTCTTCCCTCTATGTTGCTGTTGAGGAGTCCAAACATACAGAATAGGATTCTGCCATTCAGTGATGCTGCTAAAAACAAGACTGAAAAATACCTATATTAGACAGCTATAATAGATAAACTAGAAGGTAGCCTGCATAATTGAAAATCAGTCTTTATCATTGGAAGTGAAAGTTCATTGCAGTTCTGTTTCCTTCTGATTTGGTTTTTAGTATCTTTACTTTCTCTTTTGCTTTATTTGACCTATGAATTTGTAATTCTGAACAGGTTTTTATAATGACATTCCTAATTCAGGGTCGTTATTTTGAAATCAGCTTTACAGTTTTCTGGGATTGAAGTATATCTACTTAAAGCAAATTTGTGTTTCCTAAGTGGAAAAAGATGCAGATAGAACCCTGAATGCAAGGAGAACATTTCTCAAGTAACTTAATTTGCTGTATATAAGTATTACTTTCCTAGCCATTTAGTACTGATTTTAAATTTTGAATACTTGTTTTAAAGGATCTTACTGTCTTTTTCCAATGTTCATTCATACAGTGTCGAACTGGAGAACTTGAAACTGTGATTGAGGAGGACAAACAGAAGGGTATTCAGGTTGAACTTCTAAAAAAGGAAAATGGAAAACTTATTTCTCAGCTGACAGCCCAGGAATCTGTGATTGACGGGTTAAAAATGGAAAGAAAAATATGGGGGCAGGAGTTGGCAGAACAGGGTAAAATAGTATTTTTTTTTAATTTTTGCAGAAAAAATGGTGGTGCTGAATGTCTTACCTTTCAAATAAACATTCCAGTAGAATTATAATCATGACAGCGTCCCTGGATGCCTTCCTGATCCTACCCAGTTGTGAAATTGATGTGCAAAACCAGATGTTCTGTGGCACATGGGCAGATACAGGATCTGTAACAACAGTTGTGGGAGTCAGTTGCAAATACAGCTTATCTGTTTCCTGAAAATGTCAAAATACCATAATGTTATACAAAGAGCTTTTAAATATAAAACTAGGAAAACAAGGATTTGTAAATAGAGTTACATAATTCTACTTGTCTATCAGATAAGTCTAATGTGAAAATTTCAGTATGTATCTTTAAACAGTGTTAAATACGGGGCAGGGGGAAGCAAAAATTTGGGCATTTTTTATTTTTCTCTACCCATGTGAATTAACATCACCTTGTGGTTTCTTTGAGATTGACTGGGTCTGTAAGAAATACTGTTGACTTTTTTCAGAGAAGTTTTCAAAGGATAAAGCACAGACCTTCAGTTTTACATTTCCTTCTAAGTGTTACCTACCGAGAGATTAAATCCTTACACTATTTACAGTGGACTAAATAGTCAATAGTTTGGTTTGTAAACTGGTTCTTACCTTCACCTCCACCTCATTTCCCAACATTCTATATCTTGAAGTAATCTGCAAAATGAATGTTGTAGTGCAAATATCCTGTTTTGTCTAGGAGCTCATCTTGCTCAAGATCGGGGAAAACTGGAGGCTAAAACTGAAGTTTTAACAAATGAGATTGAGACATTAAAGAAACAAAAGGAACAGGACAGTGATACCATAAGAATTAAAAACAAAATACTCGATGATCAGACAGAAACAATTAGGAGATTAAAAGAAGTAAGTGCCATATCTGACAATTTCTGTGCTTAACTTTCACTACAAGTCTTAATTTTAGCTATTATAAAGGCTGTAACGAAAGCTGGGTCTGCACTCCTTTAGCAACTCACAAATGACAAACAGGCTGTCAGTGCCAATTCATTTCACTGAGAGCAGAAGGGGGCTTTTTATTGAATTGATGTACAGAAATGCTACTTGGAATCTCTAATTGAACCATATTTATGTACAGACTTTCTTTTTGCCTTGCTTCAAATTATGCTTGAAAATGATTTTGAGAGAGGTGAAACCTGGATAGCATAATTCTTACTGAAAAAGGAAAAACAATTTTAAATGTTTGCTTCATGTTTGTTTTACAATGTAAAGGTTTTTTCCTTCATTCTGTTCTTGTAAATCAGTATTTTGGAAGCAGTGGTATTATGCTTTTTTCTATGAATTCCATTCATTCATTTAGAGACTTAAGACTTCAGCTTATTAATCAAAATTTATAACACATTACGTCAGTCGAAGTTAGATGCATTACTCAGATTATGAACTCAGTGACTTATGTAGAATAGGTTGCTCAAAAGAAAAGGTTGTTCAACTCTTACGTAGAGGAAGAGCTCAAAATAACTTTTTCGTAGCCTGCTTTTTGGTGATGTTTTTTTTTATTCTGACTTTTTTCAAATGAAGATTGATTACCTGGTTATCACTTTACTAAGTGTTTTTGATACGTTCAGAAGAGTAAACTTTGGCATGTTCTCTGCTTTATTCCATCATAGACTAAATACTCTTAAATGGTAATAATAAAGTTAAGAGGTTTTATGTCTTCTAAAATATTTATCTTCTAAAGGGCTTACAAGAAAAAGATAAACAAATCAGAAAACACCATGAAGAAAATCGGGAAGCTCAGAAATTGTTTCAAGTAAAGTTGGATGAAAAAGCTGCTGAATGTGAAAAGCTAATGGAAAAATTAGAAAGGCAAAATGAAAGAAAAGAGGAATTAAAGCAACTGTTAGAAGAAAAAGAAGTAGAACTTGATGACATTAAGAATGCACACAGGTGATACATTCAAGTCACAGTTATTCTTTGAGATCATTGTATGCAATGCTGCTCTGAAGTTATTCTATGTTCAGAGAGTACTCTCTTGCTATTAAAACCCACAGAAATAAGGGAAAATAGAAGCATGAAAAACTTTTTTTCTGCCTGCCTAAGAAGTGGTATTTATATTCATTGTAAATATTTGCATTTTATTTTCAGTGCACTGAAAAAGAGGTGGCAGGGTAAAGGAGAGCTATTAAGCCAGCTGGAGGTGCAAGTTAAACAAATGAAGGAAAACTTTGATATCAAAGAAAAGAAACTGATTGAAGAGAGAAATAGAAGTCTTCAAACTCAAAGGTGAACACCTTAGTAGTTTGTCAGTGTTCAGTTACTACAGAGTTTCACTGCTAATAAGTATACAAAAAGGTTTGATTATATGGCAAAAGAATGCATAATATTTTTTTAAGTACATGGTGAGCCCAGGTACAAACTGTGTGCCTAGAAAGAATTCTCGCTATACAGATGACATACTTAATGGAACTGGAATTAGGTTACAACATTTGTCATTTAAACTTCTTAGCTCTGTTCCCATTTTCCTTGAAAATAACTGGAGCCTACACTTGTTCCTCCCTATTAGACCCATTCCACCACAATGCTTTTGGTTTACCTCTGTGAGTAAACTCCATGTTACTTATATGACAGGGACTCTTCTGCAGAAATCACACGTGCTGGCTGGAGTTGTGCAGTGAGGATGTTTGTGTGCGTGAGGCACAGCCTTTATTAGGTTTTCTCTGAGCATGAGACTGTCAGCCCTCTAGCTCATGACCAGGATGTACGGAGCAAACTGGTTGCAAATCAGAGATCAAGCTAAGCCACTGTGGCTGGTGTACAAGGAAGGCCACAGTACTTTCACTAATGTCTGTGCAGGATAAAGTAAAAATACCTCATGCACTGTGCAGGAAATGGAGGACAGATCCTCAGTAATTACCACAACAATATTAAAAAATCATGGAATTGTTTAGGATGAAAAAGGCCTTTAAGATCCATCATATCCAACCATTAACCCAGCACTGCAAAGTCCATCATTGAACTATGTCCCTAAGTGCCACATTTACAACTCTTTCAAATACGTCCAGGGATGGTGAATCAACCACTTCCCTGGACAGGCTGCCCCAGTGCTTGACTATTAATTACTATTTCAGTCTGTGGCAGATTGTTTGTAAGTTAACCTGTCATTCCTTAAATGTAGCAACAGATTTTTATTTTATTTTCTTGTTCCTCTTGTACTGTCAATTTTTTTGATCAACTACTAGTGAAATATGAGACGATACAGAAAAAAAGTACTCATAACCCAGAAAATTATTTCATATGCTTCTGGTATTACGGAGAAGTGTGCTAGACTGCTGCCTGTGATAAACTTAGATTCTTAGTATGATTTTTCCTTTATTGTTTGGCCCCCTTCTCGTGTTTTTTATTTCCTCACAACTATTCTTGAGAAAATACCAGCTAGTTAATAGATTGCATATTTATTATACTTACCTAGCAGGGATAAACCATGTTGTTACTGAAGGAATAAGTTAGTATGACTACAGTTTTTTGCTTTATGTTTTAAATTAAACACTTTGATTAATTATACTTTAGCTACTCTTTTAAGGAAGAATATCTGATGAATAAATGCAAGAAAATACCTTCATGGTGAAGTTTGATTTTAAAAAAAACCCACCAAAAACAACAAACCCAACAACAAACAAATAAACAAAAAATCCCCAACCGAAACCAACCTTCTCAATTAGTCAGTAAATACTGGGTTTTGGAATTGTTGGAAAATCAATAGTGAAACTGAATTTTTTTCTAAATAATTCTGGTTTGTTTCAAATATTTATTATACATTGATTGTATAGTGGAATAATTTGCCTTGTTTTTTGTTCCGACATATTTTAGCTTTATCCCCTAAAAGCAGAATTTGCCTGGAGTCAAGAAAATGCTTCACTACTGTGAAGCATTCTTCTGTTTCTGTGAGACATGGGCTCACACAGGCCATTTACAGGGTCACACAGTTCAGTCATTCACTTCTTGGGAAGCAAAAGCATAATCAGTAGATGTTTGAGAACAGGTGGAGTGCTTATCAATGTTGACAGTAGCAAGCCCAAATCTTCATATTCTTTGCTAGTGATTAAATGCTTCTGCTAAGAGGAATGCCAGAAGCTCTAAACACATAAAACTAGAACATCTACTTGAGAAAATGACATCTTCTAATACTGATATTGATATAATTCTTTGTGCCTATGTTATTAAAACCTTATTAAAGGCAGAACCAGACAAAGGAAATACTTCTGTTGTTTGCAGGAGTCTGATCTTTCTTTTTAAATCATTTTTAGGATTGCTGTGGAAAAGCTTCATGAAATGGATAATGCTTTTAGAAAAGAACTTGAGTCAATGTTGGCAGCACATCAGGAAGAACTATTGCAGCTGGCAAACGAAAAGGAAAAACAAATTGAAGCAGCAAATGAAAAAGTAATTTTAATACTAAATGTATATGTTTATTGTATTTGTATTTTTATACTACAGCCACCACTACAATGGTGCTTGAAAGTCTCCTGTTTGTGTCTCTCAGGCTGATCTCTGAATGGAAGTAGCCCTGGTTTAGTACTCAATCTTTGCACAGCAAGAAAATCTCTGGAACTGTGCCATTGTGTCATTTTGTTTTCCTGCAAAGTAAAGCTCCATGCTATGTAGCTGTTACAAATCAATAGCTAAACATTTCCTTACCTATACAGGCAAGAGTAATGATGATTATGCCAGATAATCCATTTAATGCACCTCTACCAGTGTTAAGAGTTATTGTTCCTGTCATATACTGCATTATTTCTTGGCATGACAACTGGTTCTTTTTCTCCATAATAAGTTTTCTGGTATTGATACATTACTTGTTATCTCCTAGCAGGTTAATACTTTTTTAAAAGTAAAATTCTGCTACTGCATCCAGTGTCAAGAGTAGTGCATTGCATATTTAAACATAAGCATATAACTCTTGCATTGCTTATCAGTGTTAAAAACTGCCAAGATTATATGGGTTTAGTGTATTGAGAAAAGTAAGAATTGTATTTAATCTCTGTGTGCTCTTTCAGGTTTACTCTGTTGAAGAAGAAATGCGGGAGCTTCTGCAGGAAATGGCAAACAATAAAAAAAGCATGGAAAATAAAATACGATTACTTACACACGCACTGAATGATATTCAGCAAGATCTTTGAAGATTATTAATACTCTAAAAACGTGTATTACACAAGCTTAAGCAATCTCATACACTATAATGCAGTTTTCCTTGGTTTCTAGAGATTTAAATCTTTGTTGTATATTTTGATGGTTGAGGGATCAAACATAAATGTCTTTATGTTGTTTTCCTAATAAACAGTTATTTCTAACCTTTTGTTATCTTTAACTGCTGTCAAAATGGATCAAAACAGTTATAGATGAAAAGCATCATATGCAATTAGGAATTTGCACGTTTGAGAAAAGAAAGTTGGAAAGTTCTAAGCCAAGACCTTGAAGCTTTGCTTCACTGGGGTAAAGATTCTTCTAATGAGACATCTAAGAATGTTGAATCATAGAATGGCTTGGGCTGGAAGGAAGCCTAAAGACCATCTAGTTCCAATCCCTCTGCCCTGGACAAGGACACCTTCCACTAGACCAGGTTGCTTAGAGCCCCATCCAATCTGTCCTGGAACATTTCCAGGGATGGAACATCCAAAACTTCTCTGGGCAACCTGTTCCGGTGCCTCACCACCCTCACAGTAAGGAATTTTTTTCTAACATCTAATCTAAACCTACTCTCGGTTTAAAATCATTCCCCCTTCTACAGTCACTACATGAGAAATGGACTCTTCATCTTTCATGTACCTGTAAACATGTTTAATCTGCCACTGTTGAAGAATGCTTGACTATTGCAGCTTAGAGTGGCTCTTTTGGCAGCTTAGTTTGGTTTTCTCTATAGCAATAGGCTTCCAACCAGGCTTTTGAAAAATAGGAGATAATAACGGAAGCAAATCATAAGCCTTATGTTAATATATTTTTATATTTATTTCATGTTGGGGGCTTTATCAACTCCACTGTACTCAGGCATTTACTTTATTTGCTTATTCTCAGAAGATCCTAAACTCTTACTGAACTACACTGTACTCGGAAGCGTTTCATGCTGCACTAGTAAATAAAATGAGTAGTAAAATCGGGTACTGGTTGGTACACCAGGTGGAGCTATTTCTTGCCACCTTGCACCTCGCAGTAGCTGAAGTAGAGGCCTGTTGCTCCAACACCGATAGAAGCCACTAAGCCAACTTAACCATCAGCCCATTCAGAACTCGGGCACTAGAGTGAGGACACAGTGTAAATGTATGTGTATTTTTGTGCCCAGCGGTCCCTTAAAAGTACTGCTGGTAAAAGGTCCTGGCCTTTGGCTGTGTGAGGCTTGTTAGCCTGTTAATGAAAGCTTGTCATGTGAACCAGAGCTTAATAACAACTGCCTCGTGTTATGAGGTGCAGCTTAAGTGTGGGATGTAACAAAGGCCTTGAAAACATGGGCACAAGTTGAAAGCAGAGGCCCCAGCAGCAAAAACAACGTGCTGATGTTCAGTGACTGGTGTTTTACAAAGCACAACCTTGAGAGCTGGGAACAGACTAGTTTTGTTTTAAGAATGGAAGCAAGAGCAGCAAAGCAAAATAAAAGGCAGCTCAACAACTTAATGAGGTGCCTGCTACAGCCTGGGAAAACAACCCCTACTCCATTTCACAGGGTTGGAGGTGGAGGGCTAGGAATTGTCTAGAGGTTCTAAAAGGGTAAAATTCCAAACTTGTGGGAGGGGACAGAAGGCAGACACCTGCTTCAGCTCCTTGCATCCAGAGTTCCCACACCTGACCCATGAGAAGACCAAGAACAAGCCATCAGCACTGACAGGGAGGCATCTGCACTGTGGTACTCCCAGCTGAGGTAGGATAGAGCTGTTAAGGACTGTTTGCTTGGAATCTGTGCTATTGGTTGATAATATGTAAAAATTAATGCATAGTGGCAATGGTTAGCAAGGTGTAAGAACCAACTCTAATTAGTCTCTTTTACTGATTGTTAGTCTAGTAAATTTTGCTGTGAAGTTTAAAATTAGCCTAATTTATTATTCTAGTAGAATCCCAATGATCTTGATTCCCTGATACAAATATATCAATTCTCTAAAGACAGAAGAAAATTATTTCTTACTGTTGTGCTCTATACACTTTTTCAGAAACCACAGCATGTGAGGAAATACTCATCTGGAAAACTGTTCTATCATATTTTCATGGATATGTGATGCAGAAAAGTTGCACCACTTAAGAGGGCTTTTCTATTGAGTGAGTTCTTGGGCATTTCTTTTTTCTTTTCTTATTATTTGACGAAGCTATACTTTGGGTAAAGTAATTGAGTAACTGGAATTCACCAGGAAGTTGAAAGAACTCTTACCCTGATTCAATATATTAATATCTCCTCTAAGTTTTTACTCCAAAATTTTTGTTCTGAAACTTATTTTCTGATTTCATCATAGGGAGTTGTTACAGTTTTTAATGTAAATTCTTTCTATTCCTTGCTCTTGGCTCAGGATTTCACATTGCGGTACTTGGGTACGTGCACGTTAGTACTGCGTGAAATGTTTTTCTTGTGGCTAACTCTGGCATCGTTTCCTTCTTTATGCTTACACAGCTTCCTTAGAGCTTTATAATAAGTGTTTAAATGATTTCTACCTCCAAAAGGTTAAAATAATAAAAATGTGGTGCAGGTGAAAGCTGTGCCAAATTTACCCATTTCCGAGAACAAATTTCAACCTGGCATTACTGAAAGGTATAAATAAATAAAAATATAAACAAAATGTGAACTCTGACCCTGACAGATGCAAGGCATGCTCTTGTGCATTAATCATGGCAATTTAAAATCAATTCCGTTATTAGATTTTGTTTTCATTTCCTGACAAGATAATGGATCTGTTTGTAACCTGTTAGGAAATTCCTGTTACTCGATATTAAGAGGGTTTGCGATCCCATGTCTAGAGAGCACGCGTAAAGCGTGGAACTGCTTGCTGCTACACCTATTCACACTGCCCCACACGCTGTTGCCCGTGCAGACACCGGTCCTGTGTGACACGGTGTAAGGTGCTCCACTGCCTCCCGTGATGGTACTGGAAGGGCTTCTCCCAGCAGCATTTCTTCCTAGAAATATATTCCTTGAATTCTTATGCAGTGTGGAGTTTAAACCTTGTCTACTTTTATCCGATGGTAACTGAGGGAAAGAGATGTACCTGCAGGAAGTTTAAAGCCGAGTGTTTCTAGACAACACTGCAAGGGTCTAAGTAAGCATCCGAAATTCCCTGTGCCTCTCTCCCGGCCATCAGCGCGTCCTGTGCCGACCTCGGGAGACGCAAGCACATGGTTTACAATTGACCTAAGCGCTGTTGTATCAAATGCAAGCGATGACACGAGTGACAAGGAGCTACCGCGACGGGGACAGGCTGGCTCGCGGGGAGCCTCTGGCACTCGGGCCGGTCGCCGAGGTGCCGGGCCCGCCCCACTCATCCTGGGGGAGCCCGAGCGACACCCCGGCTCGGCCCACCCCGTGCTCCGCGTCCCAAACACGCCGCTGTCCCGGCAACGGCGGCGGCGTCACTTCCTCTGGCGCCGCCCCCGCCGCG
>WBMV01005151.1:8965-39925 GCA_013396655.1 Campylorhamphus procurvoides
TGCTCCAGAAGTTTCTGCTTCGTTCTCTCCGGGCTCGGGGACACCGGGAGGGCCCCCAAAACCCCGGCCCTGCTGTTCTCCTCCGGGCCCTGCCGGTCTCTCTCCTCCGTGGGGCACTGTGGGGGCGCAGGTTCCACGGTGAGGGGAGCGGTTGGGTGGCGGTGCCGTGCCCAGTTTGCGTTTATTTTCCTTCTCGTTTGGTCACAGGCCTTTGTATGCTCGCTGTGTAATCGCTCCCATCTTGATTTTTATGATTAATATCGGTAGGAAACGCCTCTGCTGGAGATACCGCTGTTCCTCGTGTTCCAGCAGGGTCTAAGAACGCAGCTTTATTCTCTTTGAAAAACCGGTGTGGCCTGGTAGTATATAAAGGTGTTTGACCCATTAATGAGTCGAAGAACCAGTAAGAGTATCAAACTTGATGTGCTTTATTTTTTCCAAAGTTAATAAAGTTTTGACTGCGGAAAAAACCGAACAGACCCAAACCAACAACCAACCTGGGCTTGAAGGTGATAAAAGTTTTCAGAGTTGACTTCAAGCATTTTGTGGTGTCTCACCTGGTAGTTAAAAGTTCTTGTTTTGAAAATGTGAAACAGTTTTTTCGAGTGAAACCGAACAAGAGGATCATAAACTTCTGGAGAAAATTAATCCTTTAATATTTTTTTGTTGTTCTTTATGTAGGTTAACCTGTTAAGAACAAGATACGTTTTTCTGTGAAAGGACTAGAAGAATTATGTACTTAGAGTTTTGCACTTTGAGGTTCCTGTGAACACAGGCTTGTTCAGAGTCCCACTGAGCCTGTGGCCAGCGTGAGGAGTGAGAACCATCCCCCTGAACTCTGGCAGCGTTTTTATTGTTCATTGTTTTTTTGTAGTTTCCCTCAGGTGCAGAGCACAAGGGCATTAACGAGCAGCACTGTGTGTAAATAACGAGGCTGGGAGCCTTGGGAAATGCGGCAGTGGGCTCAGTTTCAGTTGGATAATGTGTTTAAAATCCCAGCTAGCTTGCACTCTTAGCTCCTTCTCTCCTCCTCACATAACTTCAAAATGTAAATTTACAGAAATCTCAGAATTCCTTGGAGATTTCTTCTAGCTGAGACTTCTGGAAACCTTAGATGAGGAAGGGGGAAGGTGTAGATAAGCAGGTGATAGATAGATGTGGAATGCCAGGAATTGCCATGACAAAGAGGAGAGTCCTTTCTGCTCCTTATTTCCTGTCCTGAAGTTTTTGGGAAGGTGTGTGAGGTGTCAATAGTATTCAGAAGCATCACTGAGACTAAAGCTCTGCTGCAGATGCCAGTGCTGAGGTCTGTGTGTACCATGCAAATGGAGAAGTGAACAGCTGCTTTATGTCCTCAAGAGAAATTTTTCTGTGATGTATCTGTGTACAGATGCAAATGAGTAAAGAACTGGCCAGACTAAACAGTAGTAGCTGAAATACAAATCCAAATGTTAACCTGTAGCTTGTCATGAAGAAATTCTGCCATTAATACACAATGTATTAATGACAATCTGTAATATCTGTTGTGGTTTAAGAAAAAGTACCTGTTTAGTTTCCAAAGTAATGGTTATAAGTCAACTCTTGAGAGGTTTTCACATGGTGTGCTCAGTTTGCAAACAGTTCTACCAGTTGCAGCTGGTGGAAAACTCTGCAAGTTCAGGGTTTCTGCTAAAATTGTCTTCATGAATAGCATTTGTGGGCCAAATAACATCCTTAGTGACATCTCCTGTAGCCACAGGACGTTCAGGAGGTTTGGTTATGACTGGCATTGATGAGATCAGAGCAAGAGAGACCAGTGAAGTGTAAAAGCATTAATGAGAGCACATTCACCTTTTCAGGGTGTACTGTTTCCATTGTGTTCCTTTGAGTGCACTGTCCACCAGTTGTACTCATTTACCTCTCCCAGGCTGAATCACAAAGTAGTCTTGACTACACAAGATAAATTTTTAGTTTCTTTAGTCCTCCTCCATCAGTGGGGGGAACAGCTTGTTTTTCATTAGCTGAGGAAAACGTGATGTTACTGGGACAGCTGTAAGTGACCTGTGTGTGCTCACACACAAACACACATTTTGTGTGGGGATACTGTTGAGGTTTTTCCTCATTCAAAAGCTAGCTGTCTAACAGACAATCCACCTAATTCATTTCTCCTCAGAGTTCATTCCATGCTTCAGAGTAGTGTGGGGATTTTGTGCTGTGCCTCAGGAATGCTCTAACTTGTGAGAGCACTTCAATCTGTTGGTCAGCATTGACCTTGAGTAATCTTAGTCGTGGAAATGTTAAAAGGTGATTGACCTACAAACACTATTTAGAGAAAACTCTGCATCACAGTTTAACCTTCCTGATACTTTCAAAAGCACGTGGAAAAGAAAAGTACAGTCTAAGTTAGAGAGCACAATGTTACTCTGTATTAGTTCTCTATTTTAAAGTCATGATCAATCAATCTGTACAGTTAGACAGTTCACTGCAAGTCTACAAGCTATTGCCTGACTATGGGGTGGCTGTTCAGCATTGTCTTTATAGAAAGAAAAATAGGTGTGTCTTCAGGGGAAGTACAAAGTAAATGGTTTTTCTTGGGTTTTCAGCCCTAAGCTTCTGGTTTTTAAACATTCTGTCCTCCTCTGTAGGGCAGTGATACAGAACGAGATGGAGTAGCCCCAGAAAAATCCTCTCCAGAAAGAGAGAAGAAAAAGGAACAATCAGATGCCTCTTCCAGTTCTCCCAGAACATCAAAGCATCATTATTCCAGATCCCGCTCACGGTCAAGGGAGAGGAGGCGGAAGTCAGGTATGGATCTCATCAAAGCAGGTGGCTTGGAGAACTGTTCTCTTTGAAGCCATTTTGGGAAAAGTAGACAGGCTTATCTCTAGGAACCTCTTAGAATTTGGGGGGGAAATCGAGCTGCCAGCTTTGGGTTTGTGTCTTAAATGTGTCACATTGAAACGGCTGGGGGAAAAGTTCTTGTCAGTGCTGAGGGAGTTCAGGAGGGGTGGACGTGGTCAGATCACACCAAGCAGGAAATCAATACTATTGTGTCTTGATTTTAATTAGATATGCTTAGACTGGGGTATTTTGTGTATCTGTAACAGAAATAAGGTTACCTGGCAGAAGAATGTGACTGGAGTGTGATGTGTGTTAGTTTGTCACTGTCACAGCTTAAATAAGTGCAAAGAACTGTGACTAGAAGAGTCTGCTTTCTGCAGTAGGGACTCAAATAGTGCTGTTTGTTTTCTAAATCTTAACTTTGGGGGGTGGAATAGCTGAAGGGAACTAGAAAGGTCATAGCCAGGTGATCTCCTCTTTAACCTGGTAAAGGACAGTAAATGTTTTCTTCTCCAGATGCTGAAGGAAGAAAACACAGAAGCCGCAGCAGAAGCAAAGAGGTAATTAACACTTTGTAGCGTTTAGGTAATTGTACATCTTAAAAAGTATCTTGTAGTAATGCACATATGTGTAAACCTGTATAAATGACTTAATGGTAAGTACAAGAAATTGAAAACTGTAAGCTTAAAAATGGATATGGAGATCCTTTCATAGTGAAGCATGATTGCAGCCATCATGTTGACAAGGTAATAGTTTTATAGAAAAATGCTTTTAGAAACTAGTAACTTAATTTCTTTCTTTTTTATTTTTTTTTGTTTTTGTGGAAACAGCCAAAAGAAAGAGTTCATGTGGAGAAGTAGAATGGTGTTCTTGATGACTTTCACAGAGCTTCCATTATCCAAAAGCCTTGGGTGGCTTTGTTCCTGGCCAATGTTCAGGACTTTCAATAATACATACCCATCTACTTAAATATGTTAGCAATAATTCCCCACCTGACTGAGCTCTGTTTATTGCATCCTTTAATTGTCAAAACTGTCATTGCTTGACAGACAAGCTGAGTCAGCTGGAAATGGGACTATAGCAGCAAAAATTTCAGAGGGCTGTCTCTTAAATAAATATGTGTGTATATATAGGGGAGTGAGAAGAGACAGCATCAATAATGCCTCAGAAAATAACTGGCTCACACAGCAGAGAAGAGATAAAGCAAGCAAACCAGGAGCATCCAGATAGTCACAAAGAAGCTTAAGCCATGTGGGGCAATAACAGGCTGGGACAGATGAGGGACTTTAACTTCTAACCTGGGTCAGGAACTTCTCCTTCCCCCATTCCAATGGAAGCTCTGTTAAAAAAAAAAAAAGAGGAGGAAAGAAAAGCAAAATCTAGGCGAGTTTTTGTGAAATTGAATAATCTCTTGTCTAGCTCACATGATAACATTTCTATAATAAATCATACTCAGCGTGCTAATGCGCGAAGAGACTGAACTGAAGACGCTGCAGACTCAGATAGCAAAATTATAAGCCTACTTCATGATAAGGTAACTATTAGTCATTCAAACTCATATTTCCCTTAAAAATATCTTAAATCCGTTATGGGATAGAATGGTGGTTTATTACTAAGTGTGTGTCTGAAAGATGGGATTTGAAAAAAATTTCTAAGCATCTCTTTAATGATTAAGAAGCACTTAAAATCCTGTCCAGTGTTTTGCCATGTTGTTGGATCTGATTTTACACAGTTTATTGAGCAGCCTCTTAAGTTTCACAGGGGGACCAGATGGGAAATGATGTCCCACTGTAGGTGTGCTGTTGTCATTCATTTGCAAGATTAAGCTGTGTCTGTGGACTGAATACTGAATAGCAGTAATTCTTCTTGAGAGGTGTATCAGAACAACTACTTAGGTAAATGTAGACTTAAAGTTAGTGTGCAGGTAAGCTACAGATGTGTTTTTATGTAATATTAGAGGAATTAAGAATGAAACACTGTAAAGGTGGGAAAAACCCCTTATGTTTACATGAAGAACTGTAACCAAATATATTTAGAAATGGGTATACATTAAGAAGTCAGAAAGGTTTGGACAGGTGGGGATAAGCTAATTATAGCATCCTCTCCAGACTTCTTTTGTGAGAGGGTTCTGATTGTAGGAAAGGTTTTGAGTAGTTAACAGATTTAGATAAGCAAAGAAAATCTCAAAACTTTTGAATAGTTTGGGTTTATCTAAAACAAATGTATCATGCTTAATTTGTGACTTCAAACATTATTTAAACACAAGTGGGCTATGCTTTTTTGCTAGGAAGATTTCAGAATAAACTGGATATATTAAGAAAGGGTGTTGATGTCACGACTTAGTCTCTAAGGAAGACACTGGCAAAAATCTGGCCTGACCTTGCTAAATATTTTTGGCATTGCAGCTAAAAAAAGGAACCTTTTTTTTTTTTTAAGAGGCACTGCAGGAAGAAATTGCAGTGTAGTGAAGCAGCATATCTGTAATTTAAAACTGCTGTGGGGAGTCTGAGTGATGCATGTTAGCTCTAAATACTGAAAATGGGATGTCAGCCATGTAACTTAATACGTTGCTTTTGAAACACTCTTGGAAGGTACTGACTGAAGAGAGCTTTACTCTTAATTACCTGATGATGGATAGAACATTCTTATAGTTCTAAAAGAAAAATAGTATGTCTGCAACTGTGTATGGATTGTAGTAACTTTCTACATGGAAGGCTTAGGCAAATATTAAATATTCACTGCAAATGTGTTTAAATATATATGCATATTCATAAATTGTTAGGTACTTAAAAATAGGAACTTACTATGTGCTTGGAATTGAGACAGTAACTGAAAATGACTGTTGTTTGTGTTCCAATGCTGTGAACTCTTACATGGAAACACTGTAAAGATACCTTGATGGATGCTCTAGAAATCCTTTATAGACAGTGGGGAGGAGGGAAAAGGGGGACAAATTCTAGGGTGCATTTACAACTGTGGGTAGTTGGTGGCATAAGGTAAAGCAGCCATCACTCATGATTGAGTCACACTCCTAAGGTTACTAATGTTGCATCACAACTTATCATTTTTATCTTCTGATACCCATACTAACTCTCTTTGTTGCACTATTTTCCTGAAAGAACCAACTTCTTCTTAAAACAGGCAAGAAGACATGAATCCAAAGAGAAGTCCTCCAAGAAGCACAAATCTGAAGACCACAATGACAAAGAACATTCTTCTGACAAGGGCAGAGAGAGCCTAAATTCGTCTGAAAATGGTGAGGATAGACATAAACGCAAGGAGAGGAAGTCATCCAGAGGGAGGAGTCATTCCAGATCCAGGTCTCGGGAAAGGTGAGTTCTTACCTGGCATTATTCTCTAGGTGCATTTCCAGAAGCAGGCTCTGGAATTAGTGTAGACTTCTGAAGCACAGCTCAGCTATGTTACTGACCTAGTTCAGAGCATCAGTTCAGATTGCATGTCTCAGCTCTCACTGGGTACTGCTGCTGGTTTTTTTTTTTGCAGATTGGTTCTGACTAAAAGTACAAAGTATCTCCAAGGCTTTATATAGGGGATGTGTCCCATGTTTATAATTGGCAGAGAATATTAAACAGAGCCTATTAAATGTACCCTCTTGTCAGTGACAGCAAAGCAAAAACACCTTAGTAGTGACATGGCTCTTTACCTCCTAAATCACAAGCTTTTCAGAGGCAATACTGGCCAATCCTCCTGGCCTGGTAGCCCACCCAGCACGCTGCAAGGGCAGCAGAATTCCCTGGGACAGAGGGGTTGCTGCCAGCAGAACTTCTGGCCAGCTCTGCTCACAGCTGAGGGATCTGCAGTGAACAGCTCATGATGGGCTGGTGATGTGACTCACAAGCTGAAACATGGGCATCTCTTCCCAAAGGTGTTGGAATACCAGGGGAAGAGGAGCAGGGTTTTGTTGCCTTGAATTAAAGACTCCTGCCTCAGATTAGTTTGCCTTTGTATTTGAGATGTACACTTCAATGAACAACTAGAATTGGCAGTATTGGAGTATGATTGCTTACATAAACCCTCTAACTCCCCTGTTGTGGCTGGTGTAGCATTTGGTTCCTTCCCCATTTCCTCCCTTAGACTTAGAGCTTAACCTGCTCTTCCATGTGTAGTGTGCAGTGTCCTCACCCTGCCTGATGCTTTTTGCCCTGTGGTGCCAAACCTGTGTGTAAAGTCCTTAAGGAGGAACTGCATTTAAACATGAAAACATCCATAAGAATTTGGGGCTGTGTTTCAGACGTCACCGCAGTCGGAGCCGGGACAGGAAAAAATCCCGATCCCGCAGCAGAGAGAGGAAAAGACGGATCAGATCCCGGTCCAGATCAAGGTCTAGACACAGACATAGGAGCAGAAGTAAAAGCAGAACTAGAAGTAGAAGCAGGTGAGTGTTCCCTTGTGTCTGTGCTCGGTGGTGGTGTTTGGTTGAACGTTCTGGGAGGGGCTCCTGAAGAGTGATGGGTTTGCCAGGCCACGTCTCTTCTGTGCAGCCAAAGGTGTTTGGCATTTCCTCAGGTCTGCTGATCCAGTGGGTGAAGGGCTGGGTGGCCTCTTACAGAAACATTTGTTCTTGGGTAGTTTGTCTCAGATCAGCAGTTCTTACCGTGGTTTCTTGTTAGCAATTAAAAAGCTTCACTAGTTTTTTGGGGGTGTTTTGTAAAACCTTTTTAGAACTTTGGACTCATAAAGTAGAAGGAAAGCAAGTATTGTTTTGAGTAGTAACATTAGCCACAGCTCAAATTCTTCTTGGTTTGTTATATCACACCTGATGTTGGCATTTAAATACCTTATTTGAAATAGTATTTGAATGGGAAAAACTGAAAAGTAAGATACAGCTGACCTTTTCCTGTGTTTGATACCATAGCAGTGTGGTTAGTGTACTAGTGTATTTATCCCTCTAGTTTGTGTATATATCAGAAAAGGAAAGTTTAACTGGCTGTCAGAGCAGATCAACTGATCAGAAGCTGATCCTGATCAGCTTCACAAAGTTAACTTAGTCTTCCTGTGAAGTGGCATAGTTAAGTGTGGTGCTGAGGTGAATTTTGAGTCAGATGGGCTATTTCTGATGTGAATGTACTCTTCCATGTTAATGATAACCAACTCCTCTTTGTTACCGAGTTCAGCTTTAGAATATTTATCATGCTAATTTTTCTCCCTGTCTTGGGTGCTTCCGTTTCTTCCTTAAACTTAAATTCTAGAAGCAGAGGTTGAAACACTATCTAGACACATACTGGCTTATTCAGGGTCTGTTGGGCAGAGTTGGCATTCCATACCTCACCTGGAATATGCTGGAGTTGAGGTTTTCATCACTGTGTTGGAGCAAATGTTTTCCAATGCTGAAAGATCAGTATTTTGGTGTAGAGTTCTGAGTCTGTTTGCTTGTATCACCTTTGCATTCTTAAAGCCCTGTAGGATTTTCTGAATGACTAAGCTGAAATGTGAGTTAATGACTACTACGGATCTGGGTTTTCCCTCCTACTCACTGGAAGTAGTTTGAATGCAAATCAGTGACCCTCCAGAGCTCCCAAAGAGGTGTTGACAGTGTTCCAGTTCATGTAGTAGTGTTTTCACTGGAGTATTTTAAATTGCATATTTAAAGGGTGTAGAACTCATTTGTGACTACTCAGCATTACAGTGGATCACTGGAGACTTAACAATCTCACACACTCGTGTGGTGCTACAGCATCACTTGGGAAACTTTGGGGAAGACTTACCTTTCTGAAGAAGTGGTTGAATTATGTGGTTTGTGTCATGTTTTATTTTGATGTGCACTTTGAGCCAAACCTCCAGCTGGGGTGAGTAGAGCTGGGCCTGCAGGTGGTACATGTTACTTGTATTTAGTGGTATTGAAGCCTCCTTCAGCATGTTGTGCAAGGCTTCAGCTCCCTGTTCTTTCCAGTTTTTAGAGGTATTGTGCACTTACTGCTTTTAAAAGCCACTTTGAACATTGTGGTTCGTGGCTCTGTGAAAACTTCACAGCCCAGAATAGATTTTTGCTGCTGCAGTGGAATTCAAATTACCTGAAAGAGAACATCAAATGTGGGAAGAGAAAGTAAGAGATAGTCACAGCTTAGGAATTTCTTCAGCTGGAAACAGGCCTTGTTGGGTAGTCAGAGACACACTGCAAGAATCCTTTGAAGTACTGTTTCTGTCTTGCAAATCCTAGAGAATGAAAGTAAACAAAGAATAAGAGTTGGATATTTTTTAATCAGTAGGTAGAACACTTTGTCAAGTTCTGGGCTCAGGTGAAGCTTTTGGAAAGTGAATTATGGGCAAACCTCAAGGAAAACTCTCCCCAGGCCGGATAAACACGATGTGGGAAACCTGCCCTGTTAAAACTCACCACAAATCACCTCACTCCTGAAATGCAGTATTTGTTGTGTTAGTTAGCAGGCTGTGACAGAAGCATTTGGAAGTAGCAGAGCTTGACCTTTTCTTGATGGTTCTTTGCATAATCTGAAGCTCAGGCTTTCAGGTGATCTGTCCTTGTGGCATTTAAACTGTGAGTGTGTAGACCCTCCTGGCAGTTCTTTCATGCTGTGGTTCTGGCTAAATGCTTGGTGGAAAACATGACACCATCTGCTTGTTTCAAATGGAAATACTTACATACAAAAGCTCAAATATTTATTTCCTTGATGTTTACCAGTGCAAAAAAGCATCAGACCAAAGACAAGACCAAACTACAATAGTGAGCACGGGAAAAAATGAAGGTATCTTTGAAACATGCATTACATCTTATCTCAGGAATGCAGATCTGTCACTTCCCAGTGCCTGAATCTGCATCTTGTCATCTTCTCTGAAAAGATAAGTCTCACCTCCTTTGTATTCTACCAGATTTCTCATGTAAACAAGGACCTTTTTGTAACTTCACTCTGCGTTCCATGATGGTTGTAGATTCTGCCCAAAGTGCAAACAGAAGGTAGTTCACTGCCATGTGAAGTGGCTGTTGGCATTGGCCATGACCTCCAGTTAGCTGTTAGCTCAAATGGGTGCTAATATCATTTAAGTATAAACTTGCAGAAACATCTTTGTGCATCTCAGCTTACTGTCTGTGGCAGATCTGGGGGAAATGTGAGTGTGATCTTCTGGAATTTAAGCTTTGTTGAACACTTCCAGTGTCTGTGACTTCTTTGTTTGAAACATCAATGTCAGAGGCTTAAACAGGGATAGACCCTTATCTGTTGTAATGTAGATATTGATGATCCTGGCACAGAGAACTGTTGCAAATAGTCCTTTATATGTGTATTTTGAGTGGCTGTTGGTTAGGTGGGATTAGGTACATATGCCCTAAGAATGACTGCTGCCTGGGAGGAGATGGGGAGAAGGAGAATTGAACTGAATATTTTGGTATTTTGCTTAAAAATACGTTTTAACTGGGTTCTTTTTAGGTGGTCAGGCTCCAGATAATTCATGTTCATAGTTGTCTGCACAGTCTGGTCTTCTCAAGAGCAAACCTGAGGCAAATGATACATTTAAACCACAGCACATTTAGGGAGGAGTATGCAGAGGGGGGGAGAGGGATAGTAATTTCTCTGAGTACAATTCGAATTCTTAAACTGGGCCTCTTCAAAGTGCTTGTTACTGACACACTTTGAGGTCTCTAACGTTTTTAAAGCCTTCTTCTAACTTCATTATTTTTACAGTTCCCTTGCAATTCACTTTACCAGAAATTAGACTTTTACACTGTTTACACTGTTCTAGTATGATCCCCGTGAAGCTCTTGAGAGCTCTCCAAATTAATAACCCATCAGATTTTCAGTGTTGTGACCAAATCCTTTATGAACTGTTGAGCTCCACATGTACCCTGATTGCTTTAGCAGCTGTTAAATTTGGTTACAGGGAGCGAAAGAAGCGCATTGAGAAGCCACGAAGGTTCAGCAGGAGCCACAGCCGGAGCCCGAGCCCACCGCCCTTCCGGGGCCGCAACACGGCCATGGATGCACAGGAGGCATTAGCCAGGAGGTCAGCAGTTGGGGGGGGTTAATCATATGTGACCTAAAGAGGCTCCTGGTGTTGATTTGGTATGTCTGAATAGTTCTATTTTCATGTACTTCCAGACTGGAAAGAGCAAAGAAACTGCAAGAACAGAGAGAGAAAGAGATGGTTGAAAAACAGAAGCAACAGGAAATGGCTGCAGGTAGTTCGTGTGTATTGTATTATTCATAAACAGGATGTCAGGGAAAGATAGTAAGAGTAGGCTTATTGAGAGTGAGCTGAGTGTTACAGTCCTGTCCACTGCATGTGCAGGTTGTCTTTGTATAATCTTACTTTGGTCCATGTATGAGAACCACAACCAGAACAAGGAAATGTTTGAAAAAATCAAACCAAATATAAGAAACATAAACCTCCAAGAAAAATTATCAGGATTTCTTATGATTTACTGAGTATGCAGCAGAAACGTCGTGTGGTTAGGCAGGTACATGATTTTGTGATGGTCATTGGACCCATTATGCTCTGGAGTTTGAAGGCTGTTGCCTGCTCGGGGGTACATGAATTTCAGTTCTAGTTCTGGTTTACTAAAAGTATTGGACACTGTTTCTTAATTTATAAACAACATGTGTTTAATCATTTGTTATTTGTGCATTTTCAACTTACTTCTGTAGAAGGGAAGTGTTGGGGGGCTTTGGCTTTTTTTTATTTGGGGTGGGGTTTGTGTGTGTTTGGGGTTTTTTTCCCCAAAATCCAAACTTACTACGGCAAGTTGCCTTCCCCCCAGCGGCTGCAGCCACCGGAGGCTCCGTCATTAACGTGGCTGCTCTCCTGGCCTCGGGAACACAAGTGACTCCTCAGATTGCAATGGCAGCTCAGATGGCAGCACTGCAGGCCAAGGCCCTGGCAGAGACTGGAATTGCTGTTCCCAGCTACTACAACCCCGCTGCAGTGAACCCCATGAAATTTGCTGAGCAAGAGAAGAAGCGGAAGATGCTTTGGCAAGGCAAAAAGGAAGGGGTAATGTCTCTTTTTTACCTTCAGAAACTGGTTTGGCAACATCTTGCACTCAGTTTAAAGGTGCTTATTAATGTTATTTCCAGCAAAGTTACTTTCATACCCGTCAGGAAGTTTCCCTGTTAACATCAGCCTGAGGTAAAACCAGGAGTTGGACTCTGTGGGTCGCTTACAACTTGGAATATTCTGTTACTTAGGAGTGAGAGGACTGAGATAATTGACCTGTAATTGACCATTGCTTTCTGGGACTGTAAGGATTTCTCATTTGATTGTTGTGCCTTCTCCAATTCAGATTTCAAAACCAAGTCTGTAGACCCTCTGGTAACTCTTCAGGAGTAGAGTAATGAATTGCTGGCCCTAACAGAAGTTATAAATCCAAATAAGGCTTCAGGCTTTCGTGCTGTGTCAAATGTCCTTGCAATTACTGAAGTAAAAAAGGCTCCTGTGGCAGTTGCTTTTTCAGAAAGTTGCTGGATTTGAGTACAAGTTTTGCCTGTTGATACTGTGGAAGAATTGGGAAAATACTTGTGTCTATTTTTAACACTTTGCTTGCTATTGGATTGTGATATTAATGAAAAGTTATGTAAAAAGGTGATACATCTTTCTTTTTTTTCTTTTGACCTGTACAGGATAAATCACAATCTGCAGAAATCTGGGAAAAACTAAATTTTGGAAACAAGGACCAAAATGTCAAGTTCAGAAAACTGATGGGCATAAAGGTAAAGAATTCTGAACCTAATTATGGTTATTAACTGTAGAGCAGTGATTTCTCTATGTATTTTAAAGTGTACCTTAACCAGTAGAGATACTAAGTTAACCTGATACTATCTGATGTAGTTATGAACTTTATTAAATTCAGAAGCAGCATCTAAATCTGAATTCAGTTGAGTTTGTAGAATTTCTTTATGTTTCTGACTAACAAGACAACTGTTGTGATGTGAAACAGCAGTAGTAGCTGTCACCAGTATTCCTCTTTGTGCCGATGACTTAAGTGGAGCCATTTATGTAACTGAATTAGAAAAGGTCCCTGAAGGCCCTGAGCTGATGTTTGCTGTGTTTGTCTCCGTGCCTTGCAGAGCGAGGACGAGGCGGGGTGCAGCTCTGTGGACGAGGAGAGCTACAAGACGCTGAAGCAGCAGGAGGAGGTGTTCCGGAACCTGGACGCGCAGTACGAGATGGCGCGCTCGCAGACCCACACCCAGCGCGGCATGGGGCTGGGCTTCACCTCCTCCATGCGCGGCATGGACGCCGTCTGAGGGCACCGCAGCAGCAGTTGGGAAGTTTGGGACTGGCCAAGGTTCTTGTTCACATGTTGGGTCCTTGTTCACCAAAAAAAAGCTAGCATGGGTGTTGCATTGACTTTAATTTATTGAAAAATACAATTTTTTTGTAAATATCAGATTAGTGATACTGGTGTTAGTGTTGTAATCAGGTTATACCCACTTCCATTAAACTTGACAGAACTAGAGGAGGACAGTATTTTTTAGTTAAAAGTTCTACTTTTCAAACAAGCAGCAGATGGGATAAACTCATACATGGATATTTCGTGTCCACTGTCTTGTGTACTTTTGTACTTTAACCTTGTACAGTTATTTTCAATTCTTGAAACATGAAAAGAAACATTGTGTAGATGTTATTTAGCGGTCTGGGCCAATAGGCACATAATCCAGTGCAGAAAAACTGGTTAATAATAAAGACATTTTTTTTCTCTAAGGTCTTTCTTTATGTTAATTTGGCTTTCATCCAAAACTTTGTTAATTTGGCTTTCATCCAAAACCTTAAGGAAGCCAATTAAGAAGGGTCTGGAAAACTTTGTTTAAAAGTCAAATTTGCTTTGGTCATTTTGAAGCAGGTTTTGGGTAAAACAGATTGGAGATAATATTGGGATAAAATATTGGTAAAATAATTTGGAAATTTGTGGTGTGTGGACAGGCTACTTGAAAACAAACACACCCTGCATCCCGCTGCTGGAAAATCTTAAGTGTCCATCCCTCAGGAGAGAAGGGAAAGCCCCAACAAAAGCGACCGACGCCGTTTGTGGACGGGGGACTGCTGCCCGTCCTCCGCCTACAACTCCCAGCGTGCCCCGCGGCCCCGGGCGCAGAGGGGCGGTGCGGGGACGCGCGGGGCACGCTGGGAGCTGTAGTCCCGCCGCCCGCCCTCCCAGCCGGCCCGCGCTTCCCGCCGGGCTTGGGGTGCGCCCCGCCCTTCCTGCGGCGGCCCAAGATGGCGGCGGAGGTGGACTTCGGGGACAGGGAGCTGTTCGGGCAGCTGGAGGGGGAGCCGGGGCCGCCCTCACCGCCCGAGCTCGGCGTGCCACAGGCCCTGCTGCAGCTCTACGAGCGCCTGCGGGACCGCGACGAGACGGTGCAGCGCCTGCGGGCGGAGAATATCCTGGCGGGGCGGGCAGGGCCTGCCTGCGGCGGGGCTGGGGGGAGGCGGGAGCGCTGCCGCCCGTTCCCTTCCGGGCCAGCGGGCGCTGCCCTCACGGCGGGGCCGGTTGTGTCTTCCAGGCTCTGCCCTCACGGCGGGGCCGGTTGTGTCTTCCAGGCTCTGCCCTCACGGCGGGCTTGGCTTTGCCCTCACGGTGGGGCCAGTTCTGCCGTCAGGGTCGTCCCGGTTCTGCCCTCACGGCGGGCCCGGTTCTGCCCTCAGGGCGGTCCCGCCTGTTCCCTCACCAAGGGCTCCCCTCTGCCCTCACGGTGGTCCCGGTTCTGCCTCCCGGAGGGCTCAGCTCGGCCGTGCCTGGTTCTCCCCCCTTTCCCCAGGGCCCTTTCCCCTCAGAACCCCCGGGCTCGGGGCTGTGGTTGTGCCGTGGCTGTTGAGCGGTTGTTGTCCCTGAAATCCGCCCTTCTGCCCTTCCAGGGAAAAGAAACACCCGCGTGTTCGCTTTGACGGTCCGTTTGTAACGTACCTACAAATAATGTGAAAGTGTTGAATTGTGGCGGGTTCCTTAGAGTGTTGTTGGGTTTGCCGCTGCAGCAGGCTGGGATCTGAAATGGGGATTACAGTTTGTTTCCCATTTCCAAGTACGGTTGTCTTACTCTTGCTTTTTCTTTTGTGATGATCTTGGGTATTTTTAAAATAAAATGCTAAAGTATCTTAATACAACTGTAGTGCATGTAATGAATTGGACAGTCCCAGCTAGTCTGCTTTTTCCTACTTTTTTCACTTTACTGTGTTTCCTTAGCAACAGGTAGATTTGTAAATAATCCCCTGGCTGGTGAAAAGGAAGGTCTGAAATCCTGTTTGTTATTCTGTGACATTTTCCTTCAGTGTTTTCTCCTTTGCTTTGGTAATTGAGGTGTGGGGGAGTGTCTTCCAAAGAAAACCATATTCCTTAACCACAGCTTAACATCAGGAACTTAAAAGGAAGCTGAATATCCTGACTCGTCCCAGGTATGTTAATGCTGCCTTAAAACACTGTAGGGCTTATAGAGAGAATATGACCAGCAAGTTATAGGTATATAGAAATCAAGTTTGACTGAGATAACAGTATCTCACATCTTTTTACACCTTGTTTCCACATCCCAATCCCTGTTGGGTTGTTGGGCTTCTAAATTGCCATTTCAGTTCTTGAAAAGTCTTTTGGAGTTGGACATCAGGGACTTCCTTGGTATCACTGTAACTTCATTAATTTGTGTGTAACTCTTTAGGGAACTTGAGTGGCCTTTGGGGAAACAGTTTTGATGTTCAGTTCAGCAGTGAGAAAACTACATTCAATTTATAAGATTTTTTAAGTTTCCTGCAGTTGGAATAGCTTGAAGAGAGTTCTGTTCACACAGAGTATGAGTATTTCTCTAGTGAGGTGTTCTGGTTTATTTTCTACCCACCTCACACCATCCAACCTGCTTCAAAAGAGGATGATGAAGTGGGTAGGAACTTCTTAAAAGGATAAAACTTGTATTGGCTAAAACTTTGTGGAGTAAAACAGATGGGAAATATTCATTGTAACCATTTTCTGTGTCTGTTCTCTCCTAGTGGAATCTCAGTGGAAAACTCCAAAGTTGACGGGCCTCTCTTGCAGATTTTATTTATGAACAATGTCATTTCTAAGTAAGTGTTTCCCAAGAAAAAACAATCCTGGCAGGAAATAGGAACATTTTTGTTCCTTTGGGTATATTAGTGTTGTGCCCAAAAGATGAATGTGCATTTTATTCAGTAACATAAACTTGTTAAACTTGAAGGGGGAGAAAGCACAATGGGCAATAAGGCAGGAATTCTGTTGCTTTCATTAGTAATATCTGCAATTATCTGAGTATCTGAAATTGTCTTGGTATGAAATGTGACTTCCAGGACCTCGGAGTGAGTCTGAAGGGCACTTTGAATTTCAGGAGTGTTTGGTGAATACAGGAAATTAAATTTTCCCTGCCTCTGAGTTGATTTTCTGCCGAATGGGACAGAAAAGAATTTGCCTGCCCCTTTCCTGAGTTCTTTAGTAACTGATAAATGCTTAAAAAAAGCCACCTGGCCTTTGTTCCAGCCCTGCTCTTATCTGATTTCTGTGTTTCCTCACCTGTTACAGGCGGTACCACCAAGAAATTGAAGATTTTGTTTTTAACTTGGTTCAGAAATACGAAGAGCAGAAGAAATGTGAGCAAGAAAAAACCCACCTGAATGCTAAACCACAGGTATAAAATTCAGATGGCTCTGAGATGCTCCTTCTCTCACATCTTTAGAGTGGCAATATTGAAGTGCTGCACTGTTAAAATAGCAACAAAACTCAGATCAAGTAACAGCAAATATTGTATCAGCATTTTTATTTATGCTTTTCCTGCCAGCCTTCCAGTGTTGTGTTGGAAGAGGACTGTAAAACAGCCAGCTCAAGTTCTGCTAAAAAACTGAAAGAAGCTTTTAGTGTAAGTTTTTGACTGTGCTCTGCCATGGTAGGTCTAACTCTTCATTCTCTATATTTACTATTAATAGCATTGAAGCAAGATCTGTTAACTGCTCTTCCACTGATAAATCACATTTAAATTCAGCATGTTTTGGCTACATGCATAAAAAGAATCTTCTGTGTACATGTGGGCATGTATTATTTGTAAGTTCTGATGGAAAGGGGGAACAAACCTGGAATTATTTGAAGTGTAAATGTGTAGAAATGCTACAGATCTCACCTAAATGCTGCCACATTTCTGACAATTCTCTGACTTTTTCTCTGCAGGTTGTAGGAAGTGTTGTGTATTTTACCAATTTTTGTCTCGATAAACTGGGACAGCCCATATTAAATGAGAATCCACAGCTGACAGAAGGATGGGAAATCCCAAAGTATCCTGTTTGTTTGCTCAAAACATCTTTATTCTTTCCGTTTGTCAAATCCCAAGAATTCCAGGCGGTAAATTGAACTCAAATTCTCTTCAGTACATTGTGTTTCTGTCAAAATCATATCAGTCTTTAGAGGTGGAAGGTTTTAATGACTCATTAATGACTTTTTCACTCAAAACAAAGTATTTTGATGTGATGAACTCACTGATTTTTTAGGCTTATCCTTGGGAAGAATGAATGAACACATTTTGTTAATTTAGGAATTTCCTGGGCCAGTCCCCAGTTAGGTTTGGAATGACAACTCATTGCAGCTTGAATAAGTGTTCTCCCTCCATAAAATCTGCTCTTTGGGGAAGAAAAGGGTTTGGCAAACTCAAATACTCTGTAAGATGGTTTTTTATTAAAATGTAATTATGGAATACTCTTAACATGAATCCCTTCCAAAGCTGGTTCTTTACTGGTTTTTAAAGCCAGTGTTTGAAAGGTGGAGTGGAGGGAAATGTTGAAAACAGTTGAAATATTTTTTCATATTGTTGTCTTCCATGTCAAAAAGAAACTGGGCAAGAAATTTCCCAAGTAACATCTTCTCCCCAGTCTTCTAGTTTTGCCTCTGCCCTGGAAATACTCAGGGCAGGAACCAGTTTCACAGTTCATTTCTACAATGTCTAGTTCTCAAACTTGTAATAAAAGTCATTTCCTAGTGCTAAAAAATTACTTACATCTGAAAAAAATTGCAAATGTACAATCCACCAACCTGTGGATGGAGGGAGCAGATTCCTAACAGGCAATTTCATGTCTGCCAGCTTAGCTTTGATATTCTTTAAATGTACTAAGTGCATCTTTCTCTAGAGCTCCCAGAGATGATAATAAGCCTAAAACAGCAGGTTTTTGAGTGAAATGGTGCAAATGAAATGACCAAAGTCCTGCACTCTACATGTCTCTTTGAGGCTCTAACTAAATGTGTAATTAGTAAGATTGCTGTGAAGCATTTCAGAATTATTAGCCTGAAATTTGTGTCTATAAACAGGAGGGGTTTAGTCTTAGCAAGTGCTGGTAAATAACAAAATTGGTTATTGGGTAGAAACTGGTTAAGAGGAAACAGCATAAGCTCATCTTAGCAAATAATTTATAGTAGATACCATTTTATAGTTTATATTCTGGACTTCATGTCAAGGCCCCATCTGTAACTCAATGCAGAAAAGTCAGGATACAAAGCACTGTGAAGTTTTCACTGATATTTTAAACAAAATTGAAATTTTGCTTCATCCAGTAGCAGTTCCTTATTGAAATCTAAAGATACCAGCAAGTTTTCAGCCAGATTCTCTCCCTAGATGGACAAGAAATACAAGTAAAACCCAAAAGGTTTGTATTACTCTTAAATATCAAGTTTTGAACTGCAAAGTTCAGATGTGCTCTGTGATTATTCCCCAGTTAATAAACCCTTGGACATATTTGATGAGTTTAAGTAAACCAGAGCTGAGCTTTGTGGTCTGTGGGTCTTTTTGCTTATTGATTTTCTTTAGGAAGGGCCTAAACTCAATGTATGAAAGCTTTGTGAATTTTATGCTCAATTCTTCTGTTCCTTGGCTTTTTGGTGGTTGCTTTGTCATCCTTGCACTGGTGTATTGTCATCATTCTTATTGTTTTACAGAGTAACTCCTGTCTGAATTATTTGGTAGGATTTTAACTGATCTTAGAGATCCTTGTATAGTTTTTATGGGAGGTGAGAAGTGAAGGGAGTTCAGTTTGCAGCAGAACAGCTTTGGCCTCCACAGCATCTCAGGCTCTCTGATCTCAGATGCAGTGCAGACCAGGAAAGCTTTCAGTGGGAGTTTCAAAGATAGAGGGGAATCTTAGTTAAACTGGCTTGATTAGAAATATTACTGAATGGAAATCAGATGGAAGGGCTGTGCTCATGGTATGGGTGGTGATAAAATACTTGGATCACCACAGAAGGTTCCTGTTTGAGTAAAGGTGAAGCACAGAGCACACTTCATATAATTAGAGGCTTCAGGAGGTTGGAGTGTGTGTGGGGTGACCCTGAACACTTGTGCCATCCTTTCATCTCCACTTCTGGTTTCCATCCTAATTGGGTAAAAATGAATGTTCAGCAAACCAATCTTCCTCTAAAATCTTGGTTTTCCCTGCAGTAATATTGCAAGTGTTTGCTGCCATGGCAGGACTTTAGAAGGAAAAGGGAAGTTGAAGCCAGCTGCATTCCAGGTTTTCAAGCTGAAATGTTGTGAAAATTGTGGGCCATCCTTTCCTCAATCCTTATGCTCCCCCAGCTCTGGGAAATGAGCAATAATTCTGTTACTCTGGTCAAGGATTGACATGAGCAGTCCAAGAGAAGCAGCAGACAGCAAATGACACCAGCACTCAATGCTTACTTTGCTCTCTCCAGAAGCCCAAACCTTAAAATCTGGCAAGAACTAAAATAATGAAGTGCATTTATTGAACATTGCAGAGTTGTTTTGGGGCTTAATTTGTTGTGCCTTTTTTTAAGCAGGCCCAAACCTCATTGTTTCAATTGTGGTTCTGAAGACCATCAAATGAAAGACTGTCCAAAGGTAAAGTTACACCAGTATTCCAAAGATTGCTGCTTTCCAAGGAGTGTTTCAGTGTAACTGCACCATTCAGAAAAGCCCCAGAAACATTAGAGGCACTGGGATCAGAATGGACAAGGGGTTTATTCATCTGATGAGATTATACTGCTCATATTATAAATTCTAACATACCAAGAAGGTGAATTCATATTGTAGCATCATGGTTTGCCTTTTTTAATTTCTGGAAGGAACTTTGCTTCATCCAGTAGCCGTTCCTTATTGAAATCTAAAGATACCAGCAAGTTTTCAACCAGATTCTCTCCCCAGATGGACATGAAATACAAATAAAACCCAGAAGGTTTTAACTTTTCCAGCTGGAGCAGTGTCCTCCTGTTCTGTTGCTCTCCAGATCCAAGGCAAATTCTCCAGGGTTCTCTGTGTAGTTCCCATTACCCCTGGGGGTATCTCTGGGCTGTGATCAACAACTGGGCAGAGGAGGGTGGGCAGTGCCAGGTGAATTTGGGTGCAGGGGTGCCACAGTGTGAATTTAACTCTGAGCTTCCCACCTGTCTCGTGTCTCAGCCCCGGAACGCAGCTCGGATCAGCGAGAAGAGGAAGGAGTTTCTGGAGGCCTGTGGGGACACAAGCAACCAGAACTTCCAGCAGCGCTACCACGTGGAGGAGGTGGAGGAGAGGTTTGGGAAATTCAAGCCAGGAGTCATTAGGTATCTCTTTTCCTTCCACTGGATTGCCTCTTCTACCTCTGGAGGGCCAGATGTTCAAACTGTGGGTTTATTGTGTTTGAATTTGCGAAGTAGAGTTTTGTTTAATACGTTGCAAAGATACTTTTCAAATGAAAACTCATTGCCAGCTTGATGGTGCTCCCCTTTCCCATGGTCCTGTCCCTAATTTAGGGAGATAAATGTTCCGCTCTGATTTCTCAAAACTGCAGATTTATTATGGTCCCAATAAACTAAAAAAAGCATGCAAAATTCTGAAAATTTGGAGCTTTGAGTGTCCCTTCCTCTCTGTTCAAAATGTTTGAAAAAAATCATAGTATTATGTGTCAGTCTCCAAAAAAATCACCAGTAAATTGAGCCTTTAATTCCACCCTGCCTGTTGTCAGAGCTCCTTGAATCAGTGGCAGTTTAAATAAGCTAGTCTTGTTTAGAATTAATTCTGTTTAAGCATGTGAGAAATGCAAAAAGTTGTATTGACTATCAGAGCTGGTTTTGATCTAAAATTGTTAGAATTGGGGTTGAAAGGCAACACAGTTTGAGCTCAAAGCGAGTGATTTGAACTTGCCAGTTGAAAACGCAACAAAATCTTCACAACCCCCTTTTGTCTTTGGTTTTGTCTTTGTTCTGTGGTTGTTCTCCTGCCTCAGTGGGGTCCTGCAGGATGCACTTGGGGTCACAGATAAGAGCCTCCCTCCCTTCATCTACCGCATGCGCCAGCTGGGCTACCCCCCGGGCTGGCTCAAGGAGGCAGAGATGGAGCACTCAGGGCTGGCTCTCTATGATGGCAAAGGTGGGCACGGGGCTGGAGTGCACTCCTGGGGTGGGGAAGGGGAGGAATGGGGGCTGGAGTGCACTTTGAGAATGGGAAAGGTGAGAAATGGGGGCTGGAATGCATTTCTACTATTCAGGCCCTTCACGGGCTGCACCCTCAGGAGACAGTAATTGGTTTGTAAACTTCACCTTCCTCATGGAAGGGGAAAGAAGTTGCAAATCAAGGTTTTTTTAGTCATGTAAAAATACTCCTTTTTATCAAGCTGTGATGCAGCAGTGAGACAAGGTTGGTAATGGTTGGATTGCATGGGCAAAGATGGTCAGTGTGAGTTCACCATGAGAATGTGGAGTTCCTGTGCCAAACTTAAGTCACAGAGTCACAGAGTAGTCTGAGTTGGAAGGGACCCTCAAGGACCATCGAGTCCAGCTCTTAAGTGAATGGCCCATATGGGGATCAGACTCACACTGTCAATCAATACTTACGTTCCAAATCCCTGTTCTTAAATCCTGTGCATTTTTTCAGTAACATTCTTAATTAACATCACCAATAATCATATTTTGTTGCAGGTGATGGTGAGGCAGAAGGTGAAGAGCCTCCCCAACACAAACGTATCACTTATGATGTCTCCAAGCTGGTGAATTATCCAGGCTTTAATATATCCACTCCCAGTGGGATCCCTGATGTGAGTAGCTGTTCTCTGCCTCCTAAACAACCTGCTGAGTGGCAGGAAATGCTTTGAGCCAAGTCTTGATGTTTTGTATTCTGCATCTGAGAATTGTCTTCCAACAGTCTCAGATTTCTAAGCCCCTGGTTTGGGGCTGGAATTGCTGTGACATCCATCTGTCTGGTACCTGTCAGGAGTCCTGTGGGTGGGATTAATTCCATTAGGAAACCCAACAGCAGCCTAGAAGGGATAATTCAGTAATGATTCAGTATTTTTAAACACAAAACTTCACACATGAGTGGCTGTTTATTCCATCTGTGTCTTTTGAATGTGGAATATGAAAATTACTGTGGATGTTACAATTTCAACCACTACATCAGAGAGTCAGTGCAGAACCTCTGCAAAGCTTGGTAACAACTGGAACAACACAAGGCTCATGGAAAGACCCACCCAGTGGGTGCCCTCCCAAGCACAGAGCACACAAGAAATCTCCTGTGGGTGCTGCACTTGGATTTTCAAGGGCCTTTAAAGCTGCTCTTAGTGGATTTGATCACTGATGTTAATGCCTGGGCATTAAAAAGAAACACTTGTGCATTTACAGCTTTACGTTTGCCCATTGAGTGGCCTCCAAGTGTGTTTGTCTTCAATATTCTTAACCAAAGCTCTCTCCTCGAGGTTTTTTCAGTTTTTACTGAAATCAAGTTTTTCAAAGTAAGCCTTTTTGTGTCTGGACAGTTATTTCAAGGGGAAGTTTGTAGCTGTGTTACAAAGAGCAGCTGTTGCCAGAAGTTCCTACCAAAGATCAGTTTATTACTCTGATTAAGGAAGGTTTTGATGAGACCTTAAATTCGTCTTGGCTTGCTGACCTCTCAGTGTTGCCTTTAATTTTTACTGTTGTGTTGTTAACCAAGCATATGGCACATTATTTCTCTTTTGTTCTCTCTTTGCTGCAGGAGTGGCAGATCTTTGGGTCCATCCCCATGCAGCCATCTCAGCAGAAGGATGTTTTTGCTCACTACCTTTCCAATTTTCAGGCGGTGAATATATCTCCTTGTTACTATCAACAAAAACCTTGTCCTGTAGTTACTGTAGTTCCTGATCTCTTCCTTGTATCTTCCTTTTCTTGCACAAGGGGGCAGAGTTTCTTATTGCCACCAAAGGGGTGTGAAATGCTCATGTGGTTTCTCTTTTTTACCAAAATTGCTTCATGTTTAAAATGAATTCCATTCTTTCAGTTAATGTAAGCAGATCCCAATTGTGCACTGATTTATACACAGTGGTGGAAAAAGATTGTTATAAACTTTTCCAGCTTAAAAATGGTCTTAGTTCCAGACTCCCCTAATAATGAAAAGGTTTGTAGCCATGGAATCCCTCAAATGTCAATGTTTATTTACACTCTGGGTCCCCAAATCATTGTGTAGTTACCAGATTCCTTTAGGTAGGCTCCTATAGCTGGAATTGTTACCCTGAACAGTTTAATACTAATTCTTTCTCTTTTTTTGGGTAATTTCTCTTCAGCCAAGTCCAAAAGCCAACAACAAAAGGGCTGCACCTCAGTCCAAGTCCCATCACTCGAAACGATCCCGAGAAGACAATCTGGAGGTGGCAGCAGCTGACATGGACCTGGACTCTGGTACAGTCACTCTGCATGTTTCCTCTCCTAGCTGCAGCTTTTATTTTCAAAATAACTTGCTCTGAACTGAAATGTGAGAGTTAAAAGGAGAAACCAGTGTGCTGGTAACTGGTGTCAGTGGTGCCATGTGCCAGCAGTGTCCTGCTGCAGTGGGTTTGGGCTCCTCTGACATGAGCACTTTGTGTTGCTGTGATTGTGATGGGGATTTTTGGATCTTCCATCCCAAGCAGGAGGTTTGAGGTGTCTCAGAGCAATTGCTATGTTAGGTCACAAATCCTGGTCTCGTTACTTCAGGTATATCCTAAAAAAACTTCTTTAAATATTTGGATGAAATAACATAGGAGTTACAGTTTTACAGCTTCTTAAAATGAATCAACCTCAGTGGAGGACTTAGTGTTGTTTAAATGTTCAAAGAGCTGGAGAAACTTCTGGCTTTTCTTCTGGATCTCCTATAAGGAATCCTTCAGTGTGGAATAAACTTGTTCTCAAAACATTCAGGAGGAATCCTTTTTCCTTGAATGGCCAGCAGAGTAAAAATCCCCCAGAAACATAGTTTTGGGGGGTATTAAAACCTTCAGAAAGTTTGTTCTGCCTCAGCTGAAACCCAAGGATGAGAAGACATAACTCTGGTAGTTAAAGAGAAGAGGGACACAAATCTGCTGGTTATTGAGAATTGGTACTTTGAGCCTTGTCCTGGCCAGATTTCAGATTCTCACAGGTGTCTTTTACTCTCCCTCTAGATCTGGAAGCGGCCCAAAGATCCCAAACTCCCAACAGCTTTCAGTTCCAACCTCCTCTGCCACCTGGATCTCCATCCATGTCCACCCCTCCTCCCATCCCCCAGGGAACACCTCCCCTGACCCCACCCCAGCCCTCCACACCCACCCGCTCCCCCCACCCCAGGACTGCCCCTCCGCTCAACCCTCCCAGTGACATCCCTCAGCCAAAAATCGTGGACTCAGTCATGGATGAGGACACCCTGACCTTGGAGGAGCTGGAGGAGCAGCAGAGGTTGATCTGGGCAGCTCTGGAGCAGGCAGAGAGCACCAACAGTGACTCTGATATTCCTGTGGACACGCCTTTAACTGGGAATTCCGTGACCTCCTCGCCATCCAGGAACGAGGTGGACCTGGTTCCAGAAGTCAGGTCACCTGAGAAGGTGGTCCCAGTGGAGACTGGGTGTTCTGACAGCAGTGACCAGGTACCAGAAAATGAACATTCTGCAGCTAGTCCCAACCCAGGAGACACTTTACTTGACTTAAAGGAAGATCCTGAGAATGCAGGTTCTGAAGGCGTGCTGGAAAACACCATTCCTGCTCCCAGCCCTGAGGTGGATGATGGGGAGAATACAGGTGGGAACAAAGTGGTCACAAGCACTGAATCATCTGCAAAGAAGTCCAGTCTTGTTCCTGACATGAGCAAGTTTGCTGAAGGCATAACACCATTTGAGTTTGAAAACATGGCAGAGTCAACAGGGGTTTATCTACGGATAAGAAGCGTCTTGAAAAATTCCCCAAGAAACCAGCAAAAGAAAAAGACTTAAATCTTACCTGGTCTTCCTTTGTTTTCCTGTGTCCAAATCCCAGCTTCCTCCTGTTTCCTCCTCCAGTTTTACACACTCAGATACCCTTCCTCATCCTCTTGTGGGAAAGAGAAAACCTTGGCAAATACAAGTCTGCCCCGTTCTTCCTTGGGATTGGAGTCAGTGCAGAGCTTCCATATTGACCAGGACCACCCCTGCAGCCAGAAAACACAGAATTTTCCCAAATTCCACGAAGGAATAACAGGACTGTTGACTTGTTAAGAGCATTTTACTTGCCAATACTCAAGACTCTGAAAAGAGGAGTTTGTGGTTTGGTGTCTGTTTCTTTGGCTAAGATTTCTATCGTCCTTGAGTTTCAGGTGGATTGGTGGCTTTTTTAATATCTGTCCTTTGTACAATAATCTACAGTTTATACATTTTGCTAATTATCCTGTAGATAAGTTTAATATATTCAGAATGTTTTTAAAAAGGTCTAATGTTAAAGAGTTCCCACATCAAAGTCCTGGCAATTAGATGAAAATAATTGGGGATTACAGTGCTATTTTCACCAGTTCAAGTATTTTTATAAATTATTTATGTGGGTCTGTTTTAATTACCACTGTACCTTTTGTACCATCATCCTTCATGTAAACTTGCTGTACATACATGTTCGTGGTTGTGTACAGAGGTTTAATAAATGAGCTTTTAGTTAAGGAGCTTTTAATTGGAGTCCTAAACCAGCAAAATGCTGAGGATAATTAGGAAAACAAGCTGATCTAAAGGAGGATGAATAAAGTGAAATATTTTCGGAAGGGCCACAAATGTTGGGTTCAGATTTTTACAATCAAGAAGCTGCTAAAATTAAACAAAACCTGAGCATAACATTGAGTTTTCATAATCTGAAATCTGCCCCCTTCTGAACCTTAGGAGTGGTACAATTCTGCTGATTAACACCTTTTTCCCCTTCTCAGTTGTCTTCAGAGGGAGCTGTAGGTGAAGTGACTGTGTGTGACTCCCATTGCCGAGAGAGGGAGCACCAGATCCATGTGACTGTTCCCTGGAGCTGCCAAAGCTTTTGGCCTTCCATAAATGCAGGAAAAGTCCTCCCAGCCAAGTGAGATGCACAGTAAAACAAAGTTCATCATGGTAAACCAAAGCATTTCCAGGTAGCAAAGAGCAAGCTTGTGAAGGGGGAATGTCCAAAAGTGGGTTTTATAAAATAATATCAGAGACTGAACTTAGTAATTTAAAATCCTCAGCTTTGCACTGAGTGCATATTGCCCAAAGATCCTGAAAATACATGATGTTAGTACACTCAACACTTGAAAGCTTGAGGGAACCCCAGGCTTTTCACAGTTAAAGCCTTTATATTTATTTCTTTTTCCCCCTCTAAACAGGAAGGGAAACCCAAGGTGCCTTTATTTATGAGCAGCTTGTCTTCTGAGAGGCTGAAAAACCCTTTTGCAGCATTCACCAAATGCAGTTTATCTGGTTTGCACTGGGAAAGCGAGTGGAGGTAAATGTTCATTGTATGTGCTAAAAGGAAAGGCTTTTTTCTTCATGTTTTATAGGAGAAATGGTATTTCTGTAACAGGAGAGGGTAACAATAAGTTGCTTCCAGCTTCTACACACCTCCAAAGGACCCTCTCTTGGGAAGCATGTGGAGATCTGGCACTTCCTCCAGGCCTCCTCCTCCTCCTTTTGGCATGGAGTTAAATCCAGTCGTGCCAGTTTCCAGCAACCCTCCTGAGCTGGTGTGCTGCACCACTCCCAGGTGGATGGCAATGGGATGCAGGGCATGAGGTCATTCCCTGTGCACACCCCTGTGGGTGGGTGTGAGGAGCTGCTCCTGCTCCAAACAGCCAGGGCTGCCTCCACACCTCAGCAGGCTGGGGTTTAATGACCCTTGTGAAATGCTGCTGCTTTGGCAGGGCAATACTCCTGTGCTTCTGCCTGGCTCACAGAAACCACAAGATGAAAATCACCTTTGTGTGCTCTCTTTGTTTACAACAAATTCATCCTCAGCCATCTAATAATTGGTCAGAATAGATAAGCAAAACAGCTGTGACCAGAATGCTTTCATTTGTTATTCTTTTGCTTCTCAGTTTGTAAAGAAAACTCCTACAAAACTTCCTGCAATACTTATTTTTTCTTAAAATCACATTTTTCTGATGCATTTGTTGATCACAGGCAGCCTGTGGCAGGGACTGTGTAACTTCTGGATTTAATTTCAGAATTAATTTGAAATAAGGGTAATCATACAACATTCTGGGTACTCAGGGATATCTTTTAGCTTGTTCTTTTGAATCTTCTCTTTCAAATGATCCTTTCTGTGGAGGTGGCAGTCAGAGAAAACTGAGCAGCAGCAGTAAGTAAAACTCCTCCTGTATTTACCTCTGCTGTAAGACAGTTAATTAGGGATGGGGAGTTATCCCTGCTGGTTCTTTCATGATTAGGAATGCATTCATCCTGATCCCTTCCCATCTATCTATAATTCTTAATTCTATCAAGGGCTCCATATTGTGGCACTGAAGATGCCAGTAATTACTGAGGTTTTTAATCTGTCAGCTGTAACTACTCCAAGGGGTCTGGGATATTGAAACTGCCATCAGATCACACTGGAAGTTCTGAGCAAAAGCTGAATAACAAAATATTTCTGGTACTTTTAAGTCCCATTCCCATGGTGATGGGTGTGGCATAATAACCTAGATTAGAGCTTAAAATGAATGAGTAATAAAATCTGTAATGAGGTGGGTATAGTGTGAGCAGGCATCACTCAGATTTTCCCACAGATCCTTATTGGCATAGTCCTTGTGTTTATTTACAGCCTTTGGGACAGCAAAAGGGTTTAAAAATGCTCATGCACATCTAAAATATGTGCAAAATATTCTGGGTATCAGATGGGAAGTTGTTTCTTTAAAAGATTTGAATCCTTAACTTGCATTTTTACAACCTGAAAACGTCATGAAAAGAGAACTAGCTGAGATTCTAGAAGATATCTGAAAGAGGTGCTAGCTGCTAAAAATAACTATTTGACTGCAAACTCCAAGGCAGCACAGAAGCTCCAGTATAATTAAAGTGTTCCAAATGCCTTAGCAGTTGCCATGGAAGTCTGTAGTGCCTCCAGTCTGCAGCAGGGCTGTGTTGCCTCTGGGAAGTAAAAACGCCAGTGGAGGTTGATGCTGTTCCTGAGAGTCCAGGGAAGAGTCCCAGTCCCATTTTGGGGGTGGCAGGGGCTGAGTCAGAGCTGGGAACTGGTTGTGATCCCTGGAGTAGCTTAAAAACAGGATGGATTTAATAATGTGGTAATTACTGACTGGCAATTGGACACTTCCTAAACTGGAGTTAACTACAGGCAGCAAAGATGTTACATAAGCTTTTTTACAATGCATATTTAGGTGACTGAATAAACATTTATTTATCCTTTCTTTAGAATTCATCACTTGATAGGAACAAAGTCCTGCTTTGCTTCTCTGTAGGTGAGAATTCAGCTTTTGTTGGTATTTACATAAGTGGTAGAATGATTTGCATAGTCCTTCTTTATTAATAGACTGGGTTCTCAGTTATCTGTGAAAAGAAACACATCAAGCTGAACATTATTGTTAATTTAAGCATCTTATTGAAACCACCATGCAGAAAGGATCCTTTTAAAATTAATTGAAATACTGTTTTCTAATGTTTTCCCCATGTTGGGTAGAAGAAATAATGTAAAATTGGATGAAAGCTTGTCCTGTGTAACACCAGCAAAGGACAGGGGTTTGAAGAGCTTTCTTGTGCTGCTGCTGGTGGGTCTGGCTGAAGTGGGGAGGGGAACCAGTACATTCATCTAAAAAAACAGCAGAGCAAGTTCCTGTGCTGGAATTTTTGAAGCAGCACTTCTGTGATTAGAAAAATAGAAAAATCAATTAGCTGCTTTTTTTCTGCAGCAGATGTGGCCATCAGTTCTGTGCAGAAACTGCCAGATGTACATATTGAAGTGATCATTCAGATGAAATAAAAATCCTGCACTCGAAATCTTCATACTTGGGTGGATATGTCCCACTGAAAAGAAAAATGGATTTCTCAAGTCAAGAGATGCTCAAATGCAGCTCTTAAAGAACATTTTAGTGATTCAGAAAGCCTCAACAATTCTGGGCCCTTCAGAAATCTCAAGAAGGACAGAAACAATTGCAACTGGTGTTCCCACATTACTGAAGAGAACAATTCTAAAGCAAGCCTTGTACTTGTGGCCAGGATGCCAGTAGTTATGCCAGCATCCTGAATTTCCCTGGAGCATCCAGCAATTCCTGTTTCTAGAGTTAGGAAAATGCCTATAATGCACTGGCTGATCTGATCATGCAGAACAGAAAATAAGAGCCACTAGGGATGGAATCAAAGATACTCTGGCTTTCAATCACATTTAATCCTTTATAGGAGTGTGGGGTTTAGTACCAGCATCTTTTCCATAATGACTCCTCTGAATTGGCTGTGAGCTGCTGGTGCAAACTGGCCCACAGAGGCTGCCAACCATCTCTAATTGGGATGAACCAAGTTACAGTTGCTCTAAAGCTGCTTTTTCATGGTGTGAAGCTGATTCTGGTCAAAGGATGGATAATGAACTCTCTTGTTTCCTACTGGACTACTTCGATCTTGAAGCTGAGTCTGATCAGTAGGAAATTACCTGAAAAACCACTAGCACATTCACTTGATCTGTGTGATATTCTCATTTCTTGCTTTAGTGCAGGACATTTTTACCACAGCCTTGCAAGGGAGTGAGGAAAGGTCCTTACACATTTGAACCATGTTTTGTCTGTTATTTCACCCCTCTTGCTGTTTCCACTTCATTACATGTTCTAAACAACAGCCTCTTTGCTGCCTTGTAGTTGCTGTGCTCTGTTCTAGATACATCAGTCTAATATTGCTGATGAAATTTTAATGCTGTGCACTGAACTTGCAATGGAGTTACGTGGTGACAAATTCACTGAGAGGCAAAAAATCAAACTAATGGTGACAAATAGTAGATACATTTGGAGAAAACCCTAGGTTGGCACCAGATCAGTACAAAAGCTCAAATCTAACACCACCAGGCACAAGCACAAAGGTTCACCCCTGGAGCTCTCCAGCCAGCAGATGTTTTGGGCAAGTTTTCTGGAAAGTTGCTCTGACTGTCCAGTTCTTACCCTAATGGCAGTTTCTGTGTTAGGGGTTATTTCAATAGCCAGGGGCTGCAGGGACATTTTTCAAATGCAATTCTTTGCTGGCTCTGCACTTATGAACACAACCCAGCATTGAAATCCTGGGCTCCTTTTTCAATGAAACTTTTATCACATTTTGCAGGGAGAAAGAGGGGTGGCTGCACATGGATTCCAGCAACTATTCCACCATCCGATGGCCACGGCAGGAGATCCCATTTCACATTTAGGAAGTGAAATTCTAACCAGTTAGAAACAAGGCTGATGCAGTTGGAACCCGGTGCTGAACCAAGCTAGGAGGAGGCACAGACCGCGGTGAGTGCCCAGCCACGGACCTGCCCTCCCATCACCCTTTTGTTCGGGTGGCATCGTGCAGAAACCCGAGGAGTTCTGAGCTCGGGGCTGGTTCTACGGTGAATCCTGCAGGGACTGACCAGTCCAGCCTGTCCGCAGGGGGTGAGGAAAGCGGGGCTGCTTCAGAACCGGCCTCAAATGGGTGCTGATGGCATTGCAGGGGCTGCTTTAGAACCAGCCCTAAATGGGTGCTGATGGCATTGCAGGGGCTGCTTCAGAACCAGCCCTAAATGGGTGCTGATGGCATTGCAGGGGCTGCTTCAGAACCGGCCCTAAATGGGTGCTGATGGCATTGCAGGGGCCGCTCCAGCGGGACTCGGCCACCTCCCAAACACAGCGAGAACACGCCGAGGGAACGGCGGTGCGGCAGATCGCCCTCCTGACAAACCCTTCTCGCCAGAAGGACAAAAGGAAAATGGAGAGAAGAGAAGCAGCGAGACAGCGAAGTTCCTCTCCCAGCAGCGCTGTCCGCCTCACACCCCCACCCTGCGCCCACCCACCCCATCCCCTCCCGC
>WBMV01005151.1:40348-155738 GCA_013396655.1 Campylorhamphus procurvoides
GCCGTGAGGGACACTGAGGGGCCATGGGAGGGTCTGAAGGGCCATTGGGGGGCGGTCTGAAGGGTTGTGTGGGGGCTCTGAGGGGTCGTGAGGGACTCGGAGGGACACCGAGGGGCTGTGAGAGGCCATGAGGGGATCGGAGGGGCAGTGAGGGGCCATGAGGGGGTCTGAGGGGCCATATGGGGGGGCCNCCCCGACCCGACCCGGCCCGACCCACCCCCGGCGGCTCCGGGGGCTGCCCTGACCCACACCCGGAGGCTCCGGGACGGCCCCTCGGGGGGCTGGAGCGGCCCCGGCCCCGCCGGCTCAGAGGGGCAGGTGGGGCCGCAGCGGCTGCTCGGGGGGAAGAGGTGTCAATAGTCCTGATTCCCAGCATCCTACACTTCCATCCGGATATTTTACCGGTGAATGGTTTTCCTTATCATTTAGCTTGACCTTTATATATATATTTTTTTATGCCCTCTCCCCACCGTTGTGTTGCTCGCAAGGCCCCTGCTTTCCAGGTGAGCCGCCCTTGTGTCCCTCCAGGTGGCTCGGGAGAGTTCGCTGCCATGTTGTAGCCAGGGTTAGAGCTGCGGGATCCCCGGGAACAGGCGCTGCTCCAGGCCCCTCCTGCTTCCCGCTACAGAGCTGCTTCCTCGGGCCATGCCGTGCTCCCTTCTCTGTGCCATAGCTGTCATGGGGCACGAGGTAATTGCTGTTCTCACTCACATGGTAATGTGGCTCCTGCTGCATGGAAAGCAGCAGTTCGTTTTCCCTTTCATCACAACGTCTTTGTTCTGAGCCCGTGGTTCAAGAGGTTTTTTTAAAAATATAAACAAACAGAAGCCAGCAACGAGGAAAGCTCTCCCAGAGCAGGGCATGGGGACGAAAAATTTCGTCTGTGTATTTGGAAATAGGACTGTGACACAGAGACTTGTCCCTCCCCATCCCCATACTCGCCCAGTGTGCTGCATGGGCAGGGTTTTACCAGAGTTCACAGGTTGCTTTGAGATCTTTGAGCAGAAGGATTTTAACACATGTGACACCTGTGTTAACACGGAAGAAGAAAGAGAGGAGGTGCAAAAGAGGAAATGCCTTTTTGGTGGCTGCTTTGCAAGGAAAGAGCAGAAATATGTATGCAATTCTGAAACCAGCAATGACAGAGAGGGTGTTTTCTCATGTGTGTGTCTGTGTGCACCTGCTGCAACATGCATGGAGAGAGCAAAGCAAATATTTCCCCCGTAGCCTAAGGAATGTGGAACTGCTCAGGTACAAAACTGCTTCATTTGCATGGTGAGGATTATTAGTTCTTGGTGGAAAATGGTGAGATTTCAGGGTGCCCTTCTTACCCATGCATGCTGGAAGATTTCCTCTCTGTGCTGGAGTGCACTAAGGCTTTGTGTATATTGAAGGGAGAGGGATGAGTTGGCTGGAGCAGAAAAGCTTGGAAATGTGACTTCAAATGTCCGTATCTTTAGGGATCAAGAGGCCGATTTTATTTGGTGGAAGAAATAGTTTTATGTAATTTTATGGTTTCTCTCAAAGAGAAGATCTCAGCTTTCTAGTGAGGGCAGAAAAACCAGCTGCCTTGTGTCCTTATCCCAGGTGTATCCTATAGGGAATAGCAACCTCTTTCCTCCTGTGATTATGCTGTAGGAAGGAGCAGAGCTCTCTGTGCTGATTGCTATGACTTCCTAGAGCTCCTGGAGATTTCCTGAGTTACAATTGTAGCTCTTTACCATCTTCTGAATGTGAATATCCAGGATAAATAATTGCCTTTACTTACTCAGCTTGGGCAGATTGTATAATTCCTTTGGTGTTTCTCCCTTTATCCGTTTAGCCCTGTTAAAGTTTTTCTTGGGAGGGACAAAAACAGATCCTCCTTAAAAGAAGTAGAGTGATCTGCCCTGCCAATATGATTTTTCAGAGCTGCTTTTCTAAAACACTGGGGTCAGATGTTAACTGTGTATGTTGAATGCAAGTTTTCTAATGTTTGAACATGATGACCATGAATGAATGCAGCTCTTGTTGAATCCTTTGGCATTCCTTAGGGACTAGTGGCTCTGCTGGCACGTATGAAAAGTAACTCACTGGAATCCTTATTGGAGCAGCATGTTTGGAAATGCCTCAGCTGGCTGGTGTTTTGTTATTTAATGAAAGGCAATTATATACTGCATTAGCTGTAATCTCAGCTCCAGTTTCTGCTGGAGCAACCATTTCATTCTGGAGCAGCAGAACTCTGGCAGCAGCTCCCCGATGACTCAAACAGCCCCTGCCGTGTCAGTGCTTGTCCAGGTGTGTGTCATCCACACACATTGATTTTTGCAGTGATGATGCACTGTGGGCCTGACCTTCAGAAACCCCCCAAATCTGGGATGTGGCTCCAGGCCCCTGAGAGGCTGGGAAGGATTTGGGAGATGGATCTCAGAACAGGCTGTACAGGTTTCTACTTTAACACCCACTGGAGTTTTTCCACCTGGAATGTCTCATCAATTGTTTGTACAAACTCAGACAGAAGACTCCTGGGTGAATAGAATACATTCTTTTAATTTATAAGACTCTACTGTTTCCAGAAGAAACCCCATTAAAAGCTATTCATTTTGTCTGATCTTTCTAATCTTACTGTCTATATTTTTAGCTTATTATGAGAGGAAATTGCAAGGCAAACAGAGGAACTCGTTATTTTATAGAATTAGCTTATTTGACACTCTCATTCTGCTGCTCTCCCTGGCAGCAGCATCCACTCAATCACAGCAATATTTATCTAAGTTCTGAATTTGTGCTTGTACTTCGTTCTGTGCCAGCCCCACAACAGTCATGGTGCTAATTTAAAAGGCTCAGAACATGGGGAGCTAAAAAGGGACTGCTGACTTGATGTTTTCCCCGAGTGTGAAACAGTTACAGTTTCACCAAGTCTATCAAAATTAAATCCTTGCTATAAAAAGCAGCATCTTTGTTTCAGCTGCTTCAGTTGTAATTGTATTAGGGAGAAGCCTTTGTGTCTTTAACTGCTTTGGGGGTTTGAGACTGACAGGGCATAACATTTTTCTTCTCACAGTTTCATTTAAACTTTAGATCCCCAAAAACTTATACTTGATGCTCTGCTATTCCAAAATCATCATTTTATTGTGAGTAAATGCACTTACTGAGGTGGTTGAAGTGCTTTATCATCATCATCAGAATTCAGTGTGGACAGTCAAGAACTTATTCTCAAAATGGAGGGGTTTTGGGAAAGACAAGAATTTCCTTGGAAAAATGCAGGCAAAGTAGTAAGTGATGATGATGGGCTTACAGAAGAGGTGGCAATTATTTACTTTCTCACTTTCAAACTTTCTCTACTCCTCAATCCTTGAGTCATTCTGTAGGGAATGGTGTGCTGAGGATGATCATGTGCTTTCTGGTCTTTTAATAGACCATAGCAGTGATGTTTTCATAATCCATGTGTGCAGTGGCAACTTGAAGTGTTAGTTTGCATCTTACTAACAGCTATCAGCTCTTCCTGATTAGTTAAAGATAGGAGGAGTCATTTAAGAAAGTGAGCAGACTGTGTTTGAAATAGCAGTAGACTGAGAAAAAATTATCTGCAAATTGCCAGCCCATAATTGGGGTTTTTTTTTTGCTTTGTATTCAGCAGTCTTTGTGTTCCAATGGTTGGTTTGTTTGTTTGTTTTTAACTGAGGGTCTTGAGGCATTCAGGACTGTGAGTGAGCACAGCAGGTTCTGGAAAGATAAGATGAGGTGACTCAAAATGTCCTTGATGCAGAATTAAAATCCATAAGCAGAGCAGAAGGTTTGATGAATTACCTTCCTCACAGCATTGCTGTAATATCTGACTGATGCTTTCAGCTCCTAAGCCTCTTACCATCTTTGATCTGATTCATCTTCTTCTTAGTGCAGGTTCTTACTTAAAAGAACTTACCCCTCCTTTCCCAGGCACGTGCTGGGAGAATCCTCTTCATACCATTTCCAGTGAATATCCTGCACTTCCTAAGGTAGAAAACCAGCCCTCTGCTTCTTTACCAACTTAGCCATGTCCCTAAGCCCTCTAATTTTCAATAGATTTGGGTCTCAGAAATGGATGCCTTCCTTACTATCCCCAATCCCTCAGAGCACAAGGCAGGAGCACCCTTGGAGTTGTTGAGGAAACAGGGATTCCCTTTAGAAGGCACCCAAGGCCAGGAGCAGTTTGTGGGGTGTCCTCAGCCCGTGGTGTGCTGGGTGGTTGGTGGTGGGCTGGGTGATGACAGGGACCAGCGTTTGTGTCACACTGGGACATCCCTGCGTGGCTTTGTTTCCCCAGTTGCATCAGACTAAGGAATGTTTCTCCAAACCAGTGCCCTCAGAAAGAGAGTTGAAGGGTGTTTCAGGACCTGTGCTGATCCTACAGATAAGTTTTGGTTTGTGTGACTTGTTTGTTCCAAGTTGTGCTCATCCCATCAGTGGCACCCTCAGAAGAGCTGTGTCATACCCGTGGGCAACTGGCCCAAATTGCTGCAGCCTCTGGCTTTGTGTGTTTGTGGCACCAAAAGCAAACTGTGTTATGAGTTAGGCTAAAGCCCTACCAGAACTTGCAGGCAGCAGCAATATCCTGGAGTTCTCCTGGAGTTTACCTTGGTGAAGGGTTTGCCTCCCTGGAATTCCTGTGGTGGTTCTATTGGATGGGGCTGGAATGAGCTGGGGCAGAATGTCATAAGGATCCTCTATAAATTAGGAGACATTCTTGCTTATTTTCTTACTAAATTTTTAGTTCCTATACCAGTGTCTGCAAACAACAGATCTGAGGGAAAGGTCTGGATTCTTTTTATTTTTTATTACCTGATCAACTGAGTTTTAAATGCAAATTTTTTTTTCCACCTTTAAAAGTGAGTACAACACACTGGTTTGATGGGCACATACCAGCCCACATGTTTGGATGCTGGTAGTGAGCAGAGCATCTAACAGCCCAAATAAATATTATTTGATGGCACTTGGCATGATAAACATTGAATTAAATAATGTCTTTTCTCGTAGTAGTCATGTATCTGAATACTGTATTCAGGTCATCATATTACTTGATTAATTGACAGAAAAATCCATGGTTGTGGAAGACAAAATGAAACTGAGATTGTGTTTTTAAATGCTCCCTTTCTCTAATTGCTGTGTTGAATGAGTAATCAAATGTCAACCCTTTATTCCACTGAAATCTTAAAATCTTAATTCTGTTTATGTTCTGGCTTAGATATAAATTCTTTCTTAAAGTCCCTTCATTTCAACTTGCACGATGCCTGTGGTGCCAGAGTTCCATCCCTGACCAGAGCAATTCCATTCTAGAGCAGTGTCGGTGCTTTCTGGGCAGAGAAGCCCCAGCAGCACCCCAGTGATCTGCAGGGTGTGATTTGCTGTGTTAACAAATGCCTGCGGTGCTTTCTGGGGGGGGGTTTGAGCCTGGCCTTGCTGCTCATTCAATAAATGCATCAGGGCTCACAAAACATGTGGAATTTGCAGCTGAGGGTCACAGGGAGTTCATTCCCCATTTCAGGGGATCGATGCAAAGAGACCTTGATGGGAACCCATTGCTCCAAAATAGTCACATTTAAGCAGTGAGTGGCCTGGAATGGCAGGTGTGCTGCATCATTGCACTGAAGCTCTGTAAAGGTAGTGCAGGGAGGCTTCCAAATGCAGCTCTCTGGTTTAGCACCTTGTAATTGTACAGGACTCACTCTGAAGCTGAGACATTTACAGTGCATATTGTGGGGAATGTTTCATTGTAAATGTAACCCAATGCTTGCAAAATGGTGATTCAGCCTCTGTGATTGCCCAGGAAGAAATAATCTCCAACAGACCCAGAATGCAGCAGAGGAGGAATCAGATTTTTCTTCCAGGATTCAGCTTTGCTCTCACTCTGTCCATGCTGACATTGCAATTTTCCACACATGAGAAATGTGGCAGTGGAATATGAAGTGGTGGAGGGCTGTCCTTGTATTCCCCTTGGAAACAAAGCAAGGTGGTGGCAATGGGAAATGCTCTCTAGGGAGGGTGTGTGAGGCTTTTGCTTTCTGCACTTTATCCCTCTGCTGTGCCACCTCATCCAGAATTGTTCTTGGGAGGATTCTGGTGGGAATGGCCCAGTCTGGTCACTTTAGGGACCTGCTGTGCATGAATTCTTCTCATTCCCATCTGAACCTTCCAGAAGTTGCTCTCTGTGATCTGGCACATTCTTGCACAAAGAGGAATATTCCTAAAGAGGCAGCAATCAAACAAAAAAGCAAGCAAAAAAGCAGTGCAGGGAGAAGGCCTTGATCTTGTTTGAGGCAGAATTGTGGTTGTATTTTTAAATTGTGTATGAATAAGTTCAAGTAAAACATTAAGTGCTTTTGTAAATATATATACTCCCTTTTTACAGCAGTGTAATCACAGCCCAGGAGACTGCAAATCCAACTTGGGGGAGCTGTAGTAGGAATTAGAGCCGAACCATGCAGAAGATGTTTATGTCTTTTGGTTTTAAGATCACAATAATGTTAGAACTTGTTTGTAACTGTGAAGGGTCAGAGCTCTTGGAGTAACTCCTGGACCAGAGGAGAAAACTTCGCAGTTTCAAAATTCCAAGTTCCTTTCTCTAAACTCAAGACACTTGAGAATGATTCCTGATCTCCTGCAAGGTGGGCAACAGTGACAGAAACAAGAGGAGCATGAAACAGGTACTTAAGAAATGCTGCTCAGGCTACTGGTCCAAACATGATCCTTCTTGTGGTGAGTTTGTTTTTCTCCCAGGAAAGTGCAGGTACTGCATTGTGGCAGCCTTTGGAATATATTTCCCATAAAGCTTTCCTACAGAAGGGGTTTTGTGGTTTATTTTGGTCCTGTTTTCTTGATGGCATGGTCGGAAGTTGTTTTTGAGATCCCTACTGTTGACAGCCCCAGGGACTGCTGATGGGTTCTAGAACCCTGTGAGAGTTTTCTGCAGTTAACTATTCTACAAACTCCTTTTAGAATATTTACTCTTTATCTGTTAGTCTGAATCTTTGCTTGTATTTTGCAAAGCACCTCTAAGCTCAGCACAACAAGTGAAGTGGTCTCAGCTTAGAAATGCACTGGCATTGCCAGGCATTTTGCAGCAGCATTTAGCCTGGTGATGGTGTTAATGAAGTTAAATATTAATCTTTTCATTTAAAATGTTTTGGGGAAGTTGTGCATGACCGATAGTGGCTGATGATGGGTTAAAAGAGTTGGTTTAGGTTATTATCCAAGCAAAGCCTGGGTGGTGTTGCAGCCCCACAGCAGACAGGGATTAAACACTCAGGGTGAGTCCATTCAAACGCTGTGCTGCTCTGTTCTGGAATATCCCCTTTGTTTCTGGACCAAAGGCATGGCCAACCTGCCTTTCTCCATGGAAACACTGCATCTGTTCCCTGGGAGTTGGGCTGTTGGCAAATGTTCCTCCCTTAAACTGGCATCACTGTTGCAGATATATTATCAGTTTATTTTTATTTCTGCCCCTTCCTGTCCTGAGGAAGAGAGAGTGGTGGTGGCCAGGAGCTCATCAGATTTCAACCAAGCTCAAAGAACAGCTGGACTTAATCATTCTAGACATTTTTCCAGCCTAAATTATTGTAATTCTACTGCTACTCTTAATTTCTTGTCCTGACTGTAGGATTGAGTAGATCAGACTTTAACTTTTCTCCCTGTTTTCTTATTGGATTGTGTTTTAGTTCTTTTTGGAGTTCTAGTTGGTGAAAGTAGTGATGAAAGAAACATTGGGCAGGTGCTTTTGCTCTTTATTATAGGAATTCCTTTTGCAGCAGTTGGGAAATATTCTGGTTTTATAGGTCAGGGTTGTGTAGTTCTATTTTGTTTATTTATTTTTAATATCAACTTGCTAACAGCGTTCCTATCTAATATCACATTAGTAGCATTTATTTACTTACACCAATGGTTCTCAACCTGTTGCCTATGGATTGCTTTGCTTTGTGCACTCAGAGCTCTGTAAAAGGTACATAAAAATATTATGAATCAGCTAAAAGGGCCAATGCCCTTTAGTTCTTGTCTGCATTGGGTAATTTGTACTAGTCAACACACACAAAAAGAATTTGCAGTTCGTTTGAGAACTTAACACATTTTCAAATTGTGTGAAATCCTTTATTTCCAGTAGTGGCACAAGTGCAAAGTCTGTGCTTGAAGTCTCTTTATGCTCAGTTACTAACTGGTAGAGCTTTAGTGGAATGTATTATCAGAGTCCTTCTGGACCTTTCCTTTGGTTCCTCAGATGATATTTTGAGACATTCACGCTTAATATTTTTGCCTATTGATTATAAAGATCCTTTTTCAGGAGAGCTGAGGCAGATTCAAGGAAGGAGAGACGAGTGGGGACAAGTAGGGAGGGAGCTGCTCCCTCTTGAACAGAAATGAGCTCATTGACATATGGAGCCTGTTGGGAAATGCTGGAGTGTGGAATTCCTGAAGTCACTTGGTGCAGATTTATGTTCTCTCAGTGTTTCATGAGTTCCATGAGACCAAAAGGTTCATTCTGACCATTGCAATAAGGGGGTCATCTACCAAACCCTGCTGCCTGTAATTTTAACTTTTATTTTGTTTGAATTAAGCTACAATTTCAGTAACTCTGCAACCAGGGCATGGGGGATTGTGTTACTCCTGGCCTAGTTGAAGGGCCTGTGTGTTGAGAAAAGCAAATGACACAGCAAATATATAACTCATGACTGGGGAGAGCAGGATTAAATCATGAATGAGTTCCCTGAGCCAAGAAATGCAGTGTTAGAACCTTCTAACTTTCTGTTGAGCAGAGGTTTGCTAAGCATCTATTAATAAATAATTGCCCAAAAGTGGCAAAATGTAGTTTTGGGGGGTAATGTAGTGTTTGGGGGTTTTTTATACACCTGTCCTTGCACAGTATAGGTGGTTACTACCTGTGTGGTGTCAGAATGCTCTTTTTGGGCAAAAAAAGAGAGCATGGAAGAGAATGGCAGAATGCTGTAGGAGAGTTCCAGCTTCCTGACTTCAGGAGAAATCTTCCTTGAGAGGGACCAGATTTCCATCAGTTGGGTGTTTGGCACTGAGAGAAAAGACATACAAAATGCCAACATAGTGGAGCAGCTTTTCTCTTCAGAGTAGGTGAAAGGATGACAAACCTCTGGCAAGACTAGGAGACATTTTCAGAAATCTTCATGGTGCTGCTTCATCATTTTCATGGAGCAGAACTGAGCTTGTAGACAAACACAATGCATGCAAGGTAGTAATCCATGCTTTTTAAAGGAAAACACTCTTGCAGACTTAGAAAATGCCTGGAATTTGGCATGTCAGGTGTTGAAATAGCATAAGGAATGCTTTGCTTTGGTGTTCAGGTTCACAGAGCAGATGTGCCTGATGTTTCCTTTTCACAGTGAATTGATTTTTAGGAACACTGTTAATAATCCACGAGGGGTGAAACTTAGACTGGCAGTAAAAACAGGCTTGGTTTATCCCCTTAGACTTCCTGCAGCAGGGCTGTGTCTCCTTCAGTCAGGTCTGCTTTACCTTTCATCATCCTGTGCTCCCAGTCTGCACCCCTGGGCACTGGGAGTGAAGGTTTGGGAATTCTGCAGCTGCCCAGCTTTGTGTTCTGACAGGTGCCAAAACACTGAGGAGAGGGCAGGACTGAGACCTGCTTTGTAGTTCTTGTTTGTCGTGTTCTGAGCAAACAGCTGAGCAAAGTTCCTTTCTTTGCCTGCAGGTCTCTGTTCAGATGCTGTTTCAGTGGCATTGCTGCTCTGGCAGTGTCTTACAGAAAACTCAGCCAAGCTGCTCATGCAGAGCAGGTGATTCTTTTGAAGATGGGGCACAACAGTCGCCTTGAAGTTCAGCTTTGAATTCACAGTGAGGAAAAAAACCCCAGATTTTTCATTACAGGTGAAAAAAGCCTTTCTGGGACTTCTGTGATCAGAAGGAAGATGCTCCTATGGCAATACATAGTTCCTGGAGAAGCTTTTAGCTGGCTTCCAAGGCAGAGCAGAGTTGGGAAGAGTCCCTCCTCCTGGGAGCTGGGACACTGCTGGGCACTGGGAGCCAGGGGATCTTGTGATCTGAGCTCACACAGCCAAGGTGGTGTTTGCTTTCCACTTGTCATCATCCAGCTCTTGATCAGTTTTAGCTCACATAAACACCTTTCTCTTTTTATCCTGAAATTCCTGGTTCTCTTGATTTCCCTCACAGTTTGGTCTCCACTCTCAGGTTGTTTTTGCTGGGATTTTGCAACACTTGAAAAATGTGGCTTAAAACAGTTGTGTGTGTGTGTGTAGTGATCAAATCTGTGTGTAATGTTAGTTATGCTGTTAGGGACTTTGATTTTCCTTCTTAAAATAGCCCTTTGGTTGAAATCTCAAGATGAAAACAGCAGCATTCAGCAAAGGGAGTTATTTTGATGCTTTCAGTTCAGGCTTGGTGTGTTTTGTAGGAAATGGCCTTCAAAAGATAAATGAGAAATGCTTCTGGTTGTTATTGCAAGGCAGCTTTTTATAGTGCTTTTCTTACACAAACTTTGTATATATAGAAATTCCTTCTGCAGGAGTTAAAATACTGATTTTTTGTTTCCTGTCTACTGTTGTTATACACAGGTTTATTCCAGAGTTGAAACAGCTTGAAGAATATATTTTATCCATGTTTGGGAAAAGATAGTTGCTACAGACAAGGGGGAGAAACACCGGGATTGGAAAAAGATGAGTATGTTAAAACCAAGTGGACTTAAAGCTCCTTCCAAGACCATCAAGCACGGGGGGACATTGCTGAAAACACCTGCTCCTGTTGCAGCTGGTAAGGAATATCAAATAGCTGAATTTTCCCCTTTTCTTCTAACAAAAAGTGCTGTGAGAATACACTATTTTTACTCAATACAACAAGGGATTTTTGCTTCTGTTACGGACCTAAAAAAATGACGTCCAATTTTCAAAACAATCTGAATTTACTAATTGGCCATGATCAAGTTTTGCTTGAAGAAACCTTGTCATGGTAAAAATGCTTGGGTAGTTTTTGAGGTAAGACCTGTGATTTCTACAAGATTTTTACCAAAACCTGCCCTAAATGCATTCAGTGCCTCTGTCCTTAGATTTTAAATTATCGTTTAGAGTGTTTCCGTGAGAAAATTTGGAATTGTGCTCTTCCTGCTTTTCCAAACACTTTGAAGCTGAGTACTGATGCTCCCTGGAGTACTGGTGTGTTTGACTGCTGTTGTTTCTCCTGGTTGCAGCAGCAGCAGAGAAGGCAGTTCCCGCTGAGAAGCCCCCCAGCACAGCCCCTGCCGATGCACACGAGGAGTTTGTGGATGATTTCAGGGTCGGGGAGCGCGTCTGGGTCAACGGCAACAAACCCGGCTTCATCCAGTTCCTCGGGGAGACCCAGTTTGCCCCAGGGCAGTGGGCAGGGATCGTTCTGGACGAGCCCATCGGCAAGAACGACGGCTCCGTGGCTGGAGTGCGCTACTTCCAGTGTGAGCCCCTCAGGGGAATATTCACCAGGCCCTCCAAGCTGACCAGGAAGGTCCTGGCAGAAGATGAAGCCAACGGTACTCAGAGCTCTCACCCTTCCAGAGCCACCTCCCCCACGTCCACCTCGGCTGCCAGCGCCGTGTCTGCTGCTGCTGCCGCGCTGCCCCCGTCGGGGATTCCACAGAAAACATCCCCCCTGGCTGCCAAGGAACATGCAGCTCCTTCTCAGCAGAGCAACCTTTCCAAGACTGCCAGTGAATCCATCTCAAACCTCTCCGAGGCCGGCTCGCTCAAGAAAGGAGAGAGGGAGCTCAAAATTGGAGACCGAGTTCTGGTAAGGTGTCCCTGCAGCCTCTGTGTCTGCTTTTCATTGATCCATTGAAACTCCTGCTGATATTCACAACCCCCCTGCTGTTTCCTTGCTCAGGGAGGTGTAAATTCATGCTCTGGTTTCCTGTAGTGTCCACTGTGAATGAGCTCCTTGCCTGCTGTAGGAAGATCTTTGCACTACCAAGTCCAAATGGTTCATTTGGTGGGGTTTAATCTGTTATGTTTTAAAAAAACATTGAGTATTCAACAAACATTTGTAGCTTATCTTTCCATATCTCCAAGAATAGAATAAATGCTAAATAGAAACAGTGCGTGAGATTTCCCTGCAGGTCCCAGGGCTGTGTCTTTAGGAAGCAAAGAGTGCAGGAGTTGGTTGTTCCCCAGTGGTGACGGGCAGCGACAGGGGCAGTCCCCTCATGCCACTGGCACCCAGGAATTCCCTGTGCTCCTGGGGATGTGCCACGGTACTTGGCTGCCCTTCCCCAGCTCAGAACCCTGAATGCCTCTGCTGATGTATCATCTCACCTTTTTAAAAGGGAGCTGAACTCTGTTGGACATTTTTTAAAATAATTGTTATAGAATTACGGTATAAACCTTTTATTTGGATCGATGCAGTAGAACATGGAGCATTTCTCATAACTAATTTGAGATACATGCATTAACAAAGTGGGAAACCCTGCCTTGGAAAAAGTAGCCTTTGCTTGAAAAAGCAGTGGAAACCTGGTGGGATGTTGTTTTAAGTTGTATTCTTAATTTAAAGACTACATGTAGCCTTCAGATATAACTGGAATGATCCTCATGTGCCCCCAGGTCTGTGATCCCTGTAACAGATCTGATCTGAGGTTTGAGTTCCTTCCATGTGTTATTAACCTGAAGAATTGTCTCACTGTTACTTTGATACAATCTCTTGTTATTTACAATATAACTTTAAAATCTCCATTAGGTAAAAGCAAGGGCAGGTAGGGGTGTCCTGGCATAGAAGACATTTAGTGTTATTGTAAGAATGTTGTGTAGAAAAGGATCTCATGGGTTTTACTGTTTGTCCTGCATTGCCCCACCAGATGATGATTCAGCAGTAAAGGTGAATTGATATTTAATTTTTTTATTTTATTTTTAAGGGAGAATTTGACTCCTCTTTCTGTTTAAAGAGAGCTTACAATGCAAGTTGAAGAAGGAGACAAAGGTGAAGTGAGGGCAGGGGTTGGCTGACAGCTGGATTTGGGCTGAGATGTGTTTCCTTTGAGTGCCAATGGAAACAAAGATTTACCCTTTATCCCTGGCTATTTCTGGCAGAGACTCCAGCCCTGGTGTCCTCCAGACAGCATTGGGCTTTAACCACTTATTGGCCTTTTCCTCAAGGGCCTTGGGGAGCTTTTCTCAAGTTTCTTTGTTCTTTGCTCTTCTGGGGTGGGAGAATTCTCTGGTACCTGTGAAGGCATCACTGTAACTTTCCTGTATTAATTAGTGCAAATTACAGAAAAAACACATCCTAAGTACCACAGTTTGGTAATAATAAGGTCTCAAATTCTGTTTGTTAGGTAGGACAGGTTAAACTTAGTATTTCATCCTCTCCACTACCTCTGTTTGCCTTAAATATTCCTCTTGAGTCATCAAGTGGTAGTTTGAGGTTTTGAGGAGCAGCATGTTGGGGATGTGTATCTGTAATTTATATGCCAGCATAAAACACTCAGGAATTGGAATGTTAAAGGAACAGGATTCTTGTCTGCTGGTTTTTAACCCTTTGGGGTCCTGTGCTAATTATTTGTAGTAGATCCCAGACTCTGTTGTCATGTCTAATAATAATTCAGGTGTAAATAACCTGAAATCACCAGGTTAGTGCAGATAATGCTAAACTGGGCTGAATAATCCATTCACCTCAGTAATTTTATTCCCTGCCACTGAACTCCTGTCCAGCCCTGTGGACTGGAGAGTTGACACTGAATAACTGGAAACTGTCCTCAAGCACTGGTTGTTGGAAAGCCCTGCCTGTCACTTGCTGTAAGTTGTTGGCCATTCCTGCTCCAGCAGAGGTACAAATCCAGCTGGAATGCTCCATGTAATTTGGGTTTATTTATGCTGACAGCAGTCCCTTTGCAGTCATGTGTTCCACAGGAGGAGGAGAGGCTGGCTGGAGGTGGTGTCCTTACCTCCCCTCCATGAGACATGTTCCAGTCTGACCATGCCATTGCAGGGCTGTAGGGACTCAATGCTGCAGAGTTCCTCACTTCTGGCAGCTGGAGCAGCTGCTGGTGGCTCTTTTGTGAAGGTTCTCAGTGATGATCATTGTGGAAAATCCACTGATGAGGATTTCACCTTGGAAATGATGAGCTTCCAGCAGTGCCCCACTGCAGCTGAGCAGAACAGGGAGTTCAGGAGAGACAGGAGGTCACTTGGGAGTCTTATTAAACCAGCTAAATGGAAAATGATGTCCTTAAGGGCAGATTTGGGGATGTGGAAGCTCGTGAGCTCAGATTGCATTCCAGAATGGACTTCAGATGTGGCTCAGCTTCTCTGATCTCTGTGTGTGATCTCAGGGTGTGGAGGGGTGATTGTTACACCAAAGTATTTCAATCTGGTAATTTTCCTCCTCTAACTTGGATTCTAAAATGCACTTAATAGGACTTACCTTGAATGGATCAGTTCAATTATTGTAAGTTTCTTTTAGCAGTCAGTAACTGGCTGGTTTTGGATTCTAAAATATACTTAATAGGGGTTACCTTGAATGGTTCAGTTCAATTATTGTAAGTTTCTTTTGTTGTCCCTAACTGGCTGGTTTTGGATGATAATTCAATGAAAAAGGCAAAGTCATACAGCTGTTTGCCCAATCTGGGTTATCGAGAAACAAGAGCCATTTTGACAGCATTTACCAATTCACATCTCAACTTGGCTTCTTTTTTGCTTTCCAAAGATGTACACTGGCACAAGCTTGAACTTGAACTGTTGGTTCAAAGCATTTCAGGCTTGGCCAACTGACATTTCCCAACAGCTGAGCTTTGTTGGAACATTTTCCTGTTCCTCCTGAGGTGTTTGTGCTGTTCCTCCCCATGAAAAGCATCTGTCAGCTCCTCCCATTTTACTTTTGCCTTGTCACAGCAAATACTGCCTCAGTGGTGCTGGGCTGAGGAAGTCTGATGAAGTCTGGAGGATTAAAGCTGGTGCATGGCCTGTATTGTTTTGTGTGGGTAGAAAACATGTCTTTTGCTTATTTTCTTATTCCTTTGATCTCTAGTTGTTTCACTGCTATTTTGTACACTTAGAATTGCCAAATGCTATGTGGTTCCATCTTAGAGTCCTCCCAAATTCTGTAGGAGAAGTGATGTCTTTAAAAAACAGAAAGATTTAGTAATAAAAGAAGCTTTCAGTGAGCATATCCCTGATTTATTTAGATAGAAGACAGATCAGTAGCAGAGAAAATAAATTGGAAGTGATCACCTGAATATTCCCAAATGCAAGTTTAGAGCATCTCATGTGTTCAGATGTTGAACAGTGTGAGAGATGTGGAGATAAAGAGGTGCAAAACAAGCAGCCTTGCTTTTTCAAGGGGCAGAAAACCTCTTTTCCCAAATGACATTTTATATTTAAAAAAGAAACATTTCAGTGACATCAAACAGTCAGTGCTCCAAGGTATGGGCTGTGTCAGCTGAGCTGTGTCCCTCTGGATGCCTGTGGGAAAATACTTGTAGATTTGCTGCAACAATCAGCTACAGCTTTCCCTGTGTTTTCCCCTCAATTTGAAGATGACAAATTCATTAAATTGGCCATTAAACTGAATTGTAAACGTCAGAAAAATACCTCCTGGGAGACATCAATGCCCACAAGGGAAAGATGATAATGGTGGAGAAATTCACGTTGTCCTGTTTTCTTAGGAGTTCTCTTTCCTGAGATTCCAGAGGAGTCAAAGGAAGGGAATGCACAAGCTGAACTATTGCAGCCCCAAAGGGCCTTGCAGTGGAAAAGGAGAAACCCTTTGATTTCTGTAGTTTACCCCTCCAGGATGATTCAGTTGAAGCAGCACACTGTCCTGGCTGTCTTGGGAATCTCTGAGGATAAATCTGTCTCCCTCAAATCCCAGTTTATCTGAGCCAAATTCAGCAACATGTGCTTAATTTTGCTTCCACTAACAAGAAACTAATAACGCTTCATGTTAATGTGTGGAAATGTTGGGAGGTCAAGTGGATATCTAAAAGAACTGTGGTTCATGATGTGTAACTCATTATTCAGCTTTTCATTTGGTGCACTGATGTATAACTTTGACTGGATAAAAACATGGTTAAACCAGAGAAAAGTTATTAATGCAAAGAGTAATTCCAAGAGCTCTGTATTGGGCATAATTTCCATTCTTAACATATGATGTGTGTTCTGGAATCTGGATGTGATTGAGCTGTTAGAACATTAACTCTGGGCAGCCCAGCTCGAGTGTGGGGGTTCTGTAACAGGAAATGTTGGTGTGGAAATGGCCACTTCCTTCCTTGCCCTCATCCAGCCTCTCCTGGGTTAAGGACACAGGGCCAGGTTGATTCTCCTGCTGAAAATCAGGCTCCAGTCTCAGCATTGAAACCTGCCTGAGTGAGAATTCCTGGGCAAGTGGAAGTGCTGTGCTGGTCCTGACCCAGCTGGGGAAAGAACAACAGAAAAGCAGTTCAGAAAGCAGATGACTTTCAGGCTCAGCCAGTTTGGGTTTCCTGGTTGAGCTGCAGCCAGAGAACCTGTTTGCCCTGGTGTTGGGAGCCCTTGGGATTTCTTGAGACCAGTGTAAAGTTGATTTTAAAAACAAACAAACAAACCAGCCAACCCCCCTGAACTCCCCAAGCCAACTTGGTAATAACATGGGAAAACCCCCTTTGTGTGACAACTGGTGGCTGTACCAAAAGCTGAAGCAGCTTTTTCCTGAAGGGAGCAGATGCTGCATTTGAAATAAATAAATAAAAATCTTATCAACCTAAGGGGCCTGAGCCTTCTCAAGGGATTAAAGTGCTTTCATTCATTTAACCAGTTACAGCTTCATCCCAGGCTGCCAAATCTGCTGCTCCTGGAGCTGAGCTCTAAGCTGGACCTCGGCCTCCAGATGGTCCCTGAAGTGCAAACTGCATTTACAGCCTGTGCTGCTGGACCCTTTCTGCAGTTACTCCCTGTGCACCAGTGACATCTCACCTCTCCTTGTTCCCTGTGTCACTCCCTGCTCTGGTACTCCCCCCTGAGCTCTCTGGTGCTGCAACAGGCAGGGGCTGACAGGAGATTATTGTCAGATTTGTTTCCACCCATGTAACTTATCTGGGAGTAAACATGACGTAAGGCTGCCAACTGATTAAATTCCAGGGCTCTTAAAAGCAGGGAAGGGAAAAACAAACTTCACATGAAGAGAGGAGTCTCTCCCTGTGGCAATAATCCTGTATTGTCCACGTGGAGCTTTTAAAATGTCCTTTTTCTGGGTTTTATTACATTCTGAATTGAAAATGCACTTCTGAGTTTAGCCTGTTTAAAAATCTGACTGTTAAAAAGCCAAACATTCACTGGTGGTGTGGCAGTTAAAGCAGTGCAAAATTACCTTGCACGAAGCATGTGAGGATGGGAAAGGAGGGAAAATGTGGAAGTTGGGAATGTGTGGTTGTTACACAGTCACACCTGTACCTTATCCTGGAGCTGAGGTGGCTGTGTCAGGGTTTTTGGTGGCTTTGTCATGTTAAGTCAGGATGAAAGCAATTCTTATATTTATGTATGTCTGTTTAGACACAGTATTTGGGTGCTGGGAAGGGTAATGTGGATGAGCTTGCTACGTGGCTGCCCCAGCCTGGAATGTGAGAATCTGAGGGGTAAGAGCTACCCAAAGCCTTTGTCTGCAATTCTCCATTGGGGTGATCTCTGTGCAAACCTCAGCGTTGTGTTAATGTCTCTTTTCAGCCTCTCTGCTCACAGATAAATCAGATGTTAAATTTCTCTTCCAGCAAGGTGTGAGCTGTGTTTAACTGAGTCACTCACTGGTGGTGGCAACTCCTTCTTTAACTTGCAATTACCCGTGAGTTCCTGGGATGTGGTGACAACAATCCCTGACGTTTCCACGTGCTTGGGTAATAGTTAATTCATCTTTGTGTGTGTGGACTCCTTGGCTTCCCTTCTTCCTGCCTTCCCAAGGGAATGAGATCCAGGAACATGTTGTCCTTGGTCACTTCAGCACAGGATGGGCAAAGGAACAGTTTATTTACTTAATTTTAGTCTTTGCTTTTGCTTTTATTTTTGTGGGGGTGAATTCACACGTGGCTTTTGTAGTACAGAATTGCTGTTAGACCTTTATGGTTTTTTTGTTTCCTGTGAGCTGATTGAATGAACTGACCCTCAGTTGCACATCAGTTGTAGTTACTAAACTGTTTTCTTCTGGGACTGAAGGGTTGGGGGATAGCACAGTGTCTATGTGAGTATCTTAGTTTTGCCCACTCTGGCCTCATTTTTGAAGTTTCTGGTTGACTGCAACCAAATTGGGTAGAAATGGAGAGGTTTCAAAGGGAGCTCTTCCCAGTTCCATGGAAACAGCCCAAGAGAAGGTGGAGACTCATAACCACCAGCTCTGCAAAAGCTGCAATTTGCCTTCACAGGATTTGCACGTCAGAGACTCCTCATGATCCAGGCTCCTCTGAACGATGTTCCCATCAACAGAAACAGCATTTTTGGGGAGTGAAGTCACTCAAACACAACCTCTGATGCCACAGGAAAACTGGCATCATTAATCCTGCTGTTCCCAGGGTTGCTGGGCTGAGAAACCTGAATTAGAGAGGCCAGTTTAAAGTTTAGGAGGTGCTCTAGCACTGTTCAGTCAGGCCTTGATCCAATGTCAGATCCTGTGTAGGTATTTTTAAAGGAAATACCATAATCTGAAGCAAATATCTGTCTGATCTCAAAGGAGAAGACAGGTAAAAACTGCCAGAGGAACCAAATATGGACAGCCCAAAACTCAGCAGTTTGGTCAAGCATGCTCTATTTCCCTCTTTGCAACTATAGATTTAATGGAAAAAACTCCAGTGTGTGGTGGGACTGTTATTTGTTTTAAATTTTGAATACTGTCTAACAGTAACTTCAAATTTAACTTGGGCCTTTATTGATATATTTAAAACTCTGTATAATTACAGCCTCAGTTATTTGGAAAACCCATTGGAAACAGTGGCCAGAATTCAGAGCAGAGCTACAAAATTACTCGAGCAAGGGAGAATGTCTTGTAATAAAAGATTTGTAGAACTTAAGCTGTTAATTTTCAAAGGGAAAATTGAGGTGTCCTGCTTAAAACATGCGAGTACCTGCTGAGGAGCTCTGTAATCTCCCAACTCAAAGCATAATGAGAGCCAAGGACAGAGTCAGATTTGGTTTATTTCAAAGTTAAATGTGTTTGTAACAATGGGGTGATTAACTATGAAAGTATCCTGTCAGTGGAGGTGTTTCCTGGTGGGTGTCAGCTCTGGAAACAGCCCCACAGAGAGCTCAGGGTTCATTACAGGTAGAAACCTGGGAGACATGGAAGGGACAGTTCCAGGAGAGCCAGAGGAGGTGATCCTGTGGTTCCCTCTGGCCTTCAAGGGGGGAACAAATCCATTAAATACAATTCCTTTGGCCAGCTGGAAAAGGTCCTCCCTCATTCTGAGAAAGGAGAGATGGTTCTGTTAGAACTGATGGTGCATCCAGGTGTTTCAAAGGCAGCCTGTGGGGGTCTGGCTGGGTTTTATTATCCAAGCAGGTTGTGGGTGCTGAATGGCCCTGAAAATGCAGAAATACCCAAGTGATGCTTTCCAAGAGTGGCCTCAAGTGCTTGCTCAGGCAGAAGGGGAGGCAGAGCAATTGTTACTCACCTTTTACCTCTCCCAGGGTGTGGCAAGTGATATTGTTATACTGGTTCAGACACTGAATCCTCTTTTCCATGAGCTCTGCCATTTTTCAGACCATCTCTCTCTTTGCCTGCATCACACTGGTTTATTTGTTTCCTCCTCCTTATCTTTGGAAATGTGGCTCTGCTGGACCAGCCTCGATGTGTCCTTTCACCAGGAGGTTTTAACCACTTCAGGTTTACAAACCCACTTTGCTCCTGTGCTTTACATTGCAGCAAATTAATGTGAGCTTGGTTATAAGTGGATAAATGGAATTTAATCACTTTTCTCTGTGTCTGACATAGCACTGGTGAATTCCAAGCAGCTTTGCTCACCCCACACTGACCTGTGGGCTAACCCAGATTCTCTGCTGTGTTATTGATCTGTATTTTACAACTTGTCCACACTGAATGTGGCAACTGAAAAAAGCTCTGGCAGTTCCTTTCCCTATTATCTATTATTCAGTGACCTGGCTTGGCAGGAGTGAAGGTCATGGAAAACTCTTTGTGGTTGTGATGCCCCATTTTTTCTGAGAACTTTTAGAAACTTTTTAATAGAATTTTTCCTGTTTCTTTTAGAAACTGGGTTTTTTATTTTTAGTCCTTGATGGGAAATAGATCAGTTGGCAAACACAACTAGTTTTTTTGTTTGTGATTGGGGTTTTTACCTTTTTTTTTTGCTATAATTCTAATTAATTTAAAAATAATTTTTCTATGATCAATGCTGCAATTCTGTAAGTGCAACTCTTTTCATATTGGTAGGAAAGGTTAAATGTAATCAGATCATGATTTTTTTCCCCTTTATGGCACTAAATAGTCTGTATTACAGCAACTTTTATCATGAAAAACCTTTACCCTGCTATGTTGTCCAGCAGCACCTCCCGTTGTGCTCCCAGGGGAATAAATGGTCATTATTGTGTGTCACATGCAGGGCACTAATTGCAGCTGGAGATAAACACACTGTTGGGGCACATTTCTGGGGATGACTGGGAGCCTTGAGTAGTGTCAGGCTTTCCAGGGCAGTGCTGACCTGCCTTTAGAGCTGGAATTTAGAAGGCTTTGGCTGGAAACTGAGCCAAACTGCCTTTGCAGCCCTTTGCTGATGCTCTGAGCACATCCCTGCCTCAGGGTGCTCCTGGGGGGGACACAGCCCTGTCTGCACGGAGCACAAATGTAGGAGCTGCTCATTCCAAGAAGCTGGACTGGGTTTGGAAAAACCCAAAACTGCTTTGGCATTCTTCCTTGCATCTTGTTCCAAAATAACCCAGATACCATGGTGACAGGCCGAGTGGCTCTGCTCTGCCTCCTGGGATCTCCTGGGGTGCATCCCCATATGTTGTGGGGATGGATTCCTGCCTTGGCTCCCTCCCACCAGCCCTTGGGTCACATTCCCACGTCCGGCCACCAGGATGGCTGGAGAAGCTCCAGGGGCACTGGGCAGTGCCAGGTTCTTCCAGGTCGTGCCTCCCAGTTTGGGATTTGAATGCCATATCTTCCAAATAAACCCTTGTACATCTTTTACTAAAAGTGGAAGATGAGCAGGGCCAAGGGATGATACAAGAAGGGAGGAATATTCTGCAGCCATGTGGAAAGTGCCTTATCCTGGAGCCAGCATTCCTTATCTGGAGGTTTATCTGCAGTGTGGGTTGGAGGGAACAGATTGCAGCAGTTTTGCCTCTCCCTGGGATTCTTTGCTTGGAGTGATCCTCTTCCACTAAGCCCTTACCTTACCTGCCCGTGGAAAGGTGGTGGGTGGGAGTCTTTGGGTAATTGATTTAGGTTGTTTATTAAAAAAACTCACCACAAAACACACACTCCACAAAACAGCTCCAAAATTCCTTGGCCTGGCTCAAGGGTTGTGTGAAAGGAGCTGAGGAGTCCCCAGCCCTGAGTGTTGTCTTGGAGGGGATGCTCCTTATCTGGGCCATTGTTCTTGTTTTCCTGTCTGATTTCTTCAATGGGTTTGTAGAGCCTCTTTGGATTTAACTCTTGTTTTTTTCAGGCAGAAAACAGTACGAAACTGAGCAGGGAAACAGCATCTAGCCAGATTATGTATGATGGGGAATAACATATCCCTCAGTTTAAGGGCTAGTTCTGCCCAGGAAATCCTTTGGCAGTGCTGTGTATTCCCTGTTCCCCACTGTGCCACGGGGATCTGGGTTCTGGGGAGCTCCCTACAATTCTCTTTTTCTGCTGCTTGTTTTCCAAGAGGGGAAGTTTGTGTGTTCTCTGCCAAGAACACGAGATACCAAACGTTCTACGAGTTACTATATTAGGCTGAGTCATGATAACTGTAAACTTTGTGTGTTTTTATTCCATGGAGAGTAATAATTTGCTACAGAGCCACTCACAGCAAGATCTTAAGGTTGTTTCAAGACTGTGTCTAACAAGAGAGAAGGAGCTGCCACCTTAAACATGGACAAGAGATGTCTCTGTCACCTTTCTCACTCGAGTAATAGCAGAAAAGGTTAATTATTGCCCCTGGTTTTCTGAGGTTTGTGTGGAAAAAGAACTGCCATACTTCCCAAATGCATTAATGTGCATTCTCTGCTGTGGTCACTCACCTTCATTTACAGCAGCAGAAGCTCATTGTTCTCCTTCAATCCTGGGAAGTTCCCCCAAAAACAGAATTATGTGAAATTCTAATTTGCTTTTTAGTGTCTGTTTTGGTCACATCCAAGCTCTCTGCCAAGCCCCCCAAATACTCCTCATTGTCCAGTGTGTGCTGGCAAACCCCAGTGGACATTTTCAGTGCCATTGCTGTGTTTCCATTTGCAATGCTGGGAATCTCTGGCAGAGTTTTCATTACCTTTTCCTTCTTTTCCCCCTGCTGGATCTGGGCTGAACAGATTTCCACAAATTTAGGGCACAGCATATGGTCACTGTGACCTGCAAGAGTCCTGCAGCTCTGGCTGGTGGCCCTTCCTGGCAAGTGTTGGCCACACAGCACGTTTTCCTCCTTCTCCTCATTCAATTCCTCCCTCCCTGCTGGTATGGAAAGCTGCAGCTCACAGACACTGCAAGGACTTGGAATGGCTGTAAATAGTTCAGGGTGTAAGTTTGAGATCACCTGATTTCTAGTCTCTAGGAATGTTCAGGGGAGATTTTGTTTTTTTGTTTTCAGAGTGAAGAACAGGTTAAGAAAATGTCTCCTTTTTAAGGATTCAAATAGTTATATATCTATGGTTTTGCCAAGTGCTCTGCATTGTGCTTTATATCAGGTTTTTAATGCATGTAGTTTATTTGAATTATTCCTTAGAGAAAATATGAAAAGCTTTTTTCTCATTTCACTTCTTTTACTTTTCCTTGGAGAATTTGAGTAAGAAATAAGCAGTTCTTATAAAGCCTTGTCTGCTGATAGAAATTGGTGTGAAACAAATACCTGTTGTATTCAGTCTATTCAGTACTGAGGTTATATTGAGTCTTGTTCAATGTATTTTTAGTCTTGCAGTCACCTTCTGGAATTGTGGCCTTCAGTAATGACATCCTTTGATTACCAGATTAGACAGGACTAAATGCCAAGAAAGGGATTTTTTAATTTCTTTTTTCTTCTTTAAACAGTTTGATTGTGAAGATCTGTGTTTGTTCAGCAGCAAAACAAACTCACAGAGAGAAAAATACACAGTTTGAAACAAGAACTGGTCCCATCCCTGATGTGCTCTGTGAACATGGTTCCACTGAAGGCTTTTTCATTCTGCTTGGTGTTTGAATCCAGGACTGCATGACATGCAGGTGTGTTTTGTTGCCTTAGGTCGGTGGAACCAAAGCTGGAGTTGTGCGTTTTTTGGGAGAAACAGACTTTGCCAAAGGCGAGTGGTGCGGGGTGGAGCTGGATGAACCCCTGGGCAAGAACGATGGAGCCGTCGCTGGAACCAGGTCAGTCCTTCCTCACGTTTCCTTGGAGATTGTCCTCTCTATTCTCCTTGGGCTTTTAATATCCCCACCAATGAGGGAGGGAGGCCCTAAAGCTGAGGGTCTGCTGGTGGCTCTTGGACGATCCCTTGAATTCGTGATGCCTCCACTTCTCTGGAAGTCTGTATCAACCCCCACTCACGGGATGAGCTGATCTGTCCCACTCCTGTATGGGTTTATTCACAGGCTGGTGATGGAAAGCACAGTTTCCTGCTTTTTGAATCCTGAATACTCAGTGGAGCACAGCTTTGGATATCTAATAGCTGTACTTGAGGGAAAGCTGCTGAATCCCAGGGGCTGAAAGCTCCTGCACCAACAGGTGCCTCATTGTAGAGGTTGGAGCAGTGTAGCTGCTTCTTACAGTAAGTTACACTTAGAAAGCACTCATTCACATCACAGTGGAAGAGCTTTTTCTCATTGGCCATAGGGAACAGTCTTTTACCTCATTAAAAAGAGGTTTTACAAGGGCTGTGCCACCCTAACATGGGTGATCACGACTTAAAATTGGAGGTGGTGCTCATTTCTATTTAACCAGATATGTATTCTGTATAATCAGATATGCATAAATAGTATGTATGAATAAAATATAGAACTACCTGATCTAATTAAAACCTGCTTTTTATTTCCAACTCTCAGCCATCACGTTGTTGGCAGCTCAGAGGCAGAGGGAAGTTGTGAGACTGAATCTGAATGGAATTTTTTAGGCAACAGATCTGCAGCTTGGGTGGCTTCTCTGGATTTCTGCAGTCTGACATGATTGTGCTTCAGCCTCTCAAAGTCCCTTTTCCAGAAAAACTACAATTGCAGTGTAATGGAGATGAGATCCCCCAGCTGTTCCCCACCCTTCAGACTCCTCATCTCTGACACCTTCAGACTCCTGCTCTGGAGCTCTTCCTGCAGCCAGACCATGCACATGAAGAGAAGTTGATTGCCACCCTGGCATGCCTTTGTTTTGCAGGTACTTCCAGTGCCAGCCCAAGTACGGGCTGTTCGCCCCGGTGCACAAGGTGACCAAGATCGGGTTCCCCTCGACCACGCCGGCCAAGGCCAAGGCCGCGGTGCGCAAGGTGCTGCCCACACCCACGGCCCTGAAACGCAGCCCCAGCGCCTCCTCCCTCAGCTCCCTCAGCTCCGTGGCCTCCTCCGTAAGCAGCAAGCCCAGCCGGACAGGACTAGTAAGCTCCTTTTTCTGCTGCATGCTCCCTGTCCCTGGGGAACCCACGGGGACAGCGTGGGGCTGGGGCTGGGCACAGCACAGTGACAATGCTGCTGCTGCTGCTGCTCTGAGCATGCACGAGGGAAGGACACCTTGGCTAGCCCTGCAGACCTGGCTGGGAGCTGAATAGCTGAGTATTTAGTGCATCGTTTGGAGTGTTTAATGCAGGCTAACAGCACCAAGAAAGGGGCTTAGGGTGCCAGCAAACTGTTCTCTGCCTGGAGCCTCCATGAATTGCTCATTTGCACTGCCTCTGGCATGGGAGCTTTGTGGTGGAGATAAAGCTTCAAATTGTCTAAAAATGCTCCAAATTTTCTCTTGTTCTTAAAGAGATGAGTCAGCTGAGAAACCCAGGAGGAGCAAGTGCCAGGTCTTTGCTGACAAGAAGCCTCTTTCTTTACTTGTAGGTTTGGTTTTAATCTGTGAATTCAGAAAGGCTACATGTGCCAAGTGCAGTGGCTCAGGTGAATTCTAACAGTACTAATTCCACCTAATACACTTACTGTGGATTCTTTTAACGTTGCTCTGTTACATAAATGGTCTAATCTTGGGTTGCAGCAGCAAAATGGAAATCTGGGAAAGCTGAATTTTGAAACCTCTTTTAAGGCAATGAAAAGAGTAGAAATAGTTGAGTTTTTCCACAGTCACTGTAGATTTTTTCTAATGTTTTTTAAAGCCAAAGTCCATAAGTGCATCTGCTTAGCAGGAGGTGCCTACCAGTGGTGTGGAACTGGTTCTCTGGGCCACTGTCCCACTGACCAGCAGGTGCAGAGCTGACTTGCCCCAGTCCTGCAGGGCTGAAGCAGATTACAGAGGTCAGACGCTGGTCAGGGCCCTGGGGTTAATACCTGACCACAAGAAGGATTTTGATTTGGCACAAACACTGCCACTTTATTCCTTAATCCATTGTGGAAGTTGCACTTGCAGCTGCAGAGTGCCCTCTAGTTTGGGATCACTGCACTGACACGTGGAGGAGATAATTCCATGAGGAGAAGCATCCACATGGACCTCGATGTTTTATTCCATGTGCTGTGATCCCCTAAGTCACACCTTGGAAAGATCTCGAACATATTTGCTTATTTTGCCTCTGTTGTGCCCCAGGGATTTTGCACGATTTAGGCCATAAAGCCCAAAGCTTCTGTAATCCATTATTTCTGGAATTAAAATTCCAGCTTTCTTTCAGGCAACATGAACATTTGGTGGCCATTCAAGTTAAAAGGATTGTCTGAATAATTCAGAGACTTTTTCTTTAAAAGTTAAGCTGCTGAGGAAACAAGATTTCCTGAAATCAGTTTTGACACAGCAGACTTTCTGTGCTCCAGTTTCTAGGAAAACTAAAACTTCCCTGGAAATGCTGGACTCTCACACAGTCTGCTCAGTCATTCAGGCCTGTTGCTCTTCCCCCTGTGCAGGAAAAGCACCTGCCAGGTAGTTTAGTGTCAAACTGGGGAAAATAAAGTCCTTTTGATGGGAAAGGAGAAGGTCCAGGAGGTCCCAGGGAGGCCTTGCTTTACTAACCCCGTGTTTGGAGAGTGTGGGGATACCCCTGCTGCTCTCCTGGGTTGTGTTTGATGGATTTCCTTGGTGAAGTTGACAGAGACGTCCTCCCGGTACGCGCGCAAGATCTCGGGCACCACGGCCCTGCAGGAGGCCCTGAAGGAGAAGCAGCAGCACATCGAGCAGCTCCTGGCTGAGAGGGACCTGGAGAGGGCAGAGGTGGCCAAAGCCACCACTCATGTCGGGGAGATGGAGCAGGAGCTGGCCCTGGTGCGGGACGGGCACGACCGGGTACGGCGGGGGCAGCTCCGGGGCTGGGGGTCCTGGGCAAGGGCATTTATAGCAGAAACACTCATGTAGCTCGAGTAATTATCTATAAATAATCAGTAAACAATTAAGAATTGTTTTAATTGTATAAATATATTTTATATATTTAAATATATAAGTATTATATAAGTATATATAAGTATTATATATATATTTAAAATACTTATATATATACTGGTAATAGTGTATTTTATGTAGAAATACGATAGATAAAATTTATCTGTAAAAACCATGCAAATATATAATTAACTATATATATCTTTTAGATATTTATAAATAATTATAAATAAGAGACTTCATTTCTTTTTATATAACAGATGTATGTTGAATATATTTCATATAAGCACAATATTTTGTTATATTTAATGCATACACAGTGTGCAATATATAATGCAATACCATAATTCATACATATAGGTGTATAAATAAATTATATTTATAAAGAACTATAAGTTAAATAATAAAATAATGAAAAATGTTATTGCTCTGGGAGTAAGATGTGGTGAAAGTAATCCATTATATCCATTTACATAATAATAATGTTTATATATATATCCATAATAATAATACTATCCCTCTGTACGTAACCCGTGCTGTTCCTCCTGTTGCTCAGCACGTTCTGGAGATGGAGGCCAAGATGGACCAGCTGCGGGCCATGGTGGAAGCAGCAGACAGGGAGAAGGTGGAGCTCCTCAATCAGCTCGAGGAGGAGAAAAGGTACCCAAAGTTCCCTCAGGAGTGTCATCCTGCCAAAATAACACACTGTGCATTGCTCACTGCACTAGGAAACAAATCTTGAGCTAAGCATCCCTTCCAACTCAGGATATTCTGTGATACGGGCAATTCCTGTGTAAAATCATATTGCAGTTGGTTAAAATTAGTAAAGAAAAAAAACCTCTCCAGTCTGGAGAGGGGAAAGCCAAAGAAAGGGGATTTGCCAGAGGCTGCAACTGTTGTTTATAATTGAATTCCAGGCAGCTGAATCTTTGTGCCATTGTTTTCTGCTGTGATGGAGGGGTTTAGTCCTCCTCATAGGAAAGTAATGGATTGGACCTGATCTTTTTGAAACTCACTTCTTCCCCTTCCAAATGAAAATTTTGATCATCTCATTTCCTGACAGTTCTGGATTAGGAATTTACATTTAATTCTCTTGTGAATAATTCATTACTGGTTGTCATGTCTATACAGGGTCTGTCTCTGACAGGAAAATCATCAAAGCCATTAATTCTAATGCCTTTTCTAATTCCCTTTCATAACCATTAGAGGAGAGAACTGAAATCACCAAATAGGTTACGTTGGGGTTGGGAAAGGAAATAACCTGATAAATTGTTGGGTCAAGGTTAGGTGAGGAAATGGTGATAAATTGACTTGGTGGGTTTGGAATGCTTTTGAAAAGCAAAGTCTGTTTAGAAAGACTGTGAATGTGTCCCTGGGGTCAGTCAGTGTTGGCCTCTCTGGAGATCACAGGTGGAAAATGCAGAGCTAAAAAGGGCAATTCCTCTGCAGATTTCCTGCTGCCTTTTCATGGGACCCAATATAACAGAGTGTTTAAAACAAGCAGCAGAGTTTGGTCTGGAATTATTTGTATCTTCTCCCAACCACTCCAGGCTTATTTACTCCATGTTTTGTGTTCAGGTCAATCTCAGCAGTGACTCAAAATCAGTCTTTAATCCCCTGTTCCCCAAAGCACTGGTGAGACCCACTCCCAGTCCTCAGTCCTTCTTTTAGTTTTGTCACCTGTCACTTGTAACCCTGTTTGATGTGGTGATTTCTACATCTGCCAAGGAAATGAAACATTCCTATCTCTTCCTTTGCAGCATCTTAGTGATGAAAAGAACAAGAGGGAAAGGAGATCTGGCCCCTTGTTCATTGGGATACACCAGAGTCAGGAGAGGGAAGAAATGACTTCTCACAAATTTGAATTTAAGTCAAATATTGGCTTCTCCCCTTTGTGTTGCCATTCTGAGACTCCTGAGTGGGCAAGGCAGGACAATGCTCTGGCTTGTGCTCCCCTTCTGCATGTTCCCAGCACATGTTCCCCTGTGCCCAGCACACATCCAGGCCTGTGGGTATTTTGGATGTGTCCTAAATTCCTGCCTGTTTCTTAGGTGGATGGTAAAATATATAGAATTGGAGATCAAACTATTCATTTAGGTCACCTCTTTGAGGACATGCAGAGGGTGAAAGAGTGAGAGAATCAATGATGGCCTAAAGGCAGAAAGAATGAGGGAGGCAGTGATGGCTTAAAAGGTTTTCTTTTTAACTCTTCAGAAAATACAACAAAATACATTTTCTGGGGTTTGGGAAGGCTGCTGCCTTTCTCTGTCAGTGATGGTGTTCAAAGGCAGCAGCTTTCCTTCCCTCTGCTGCTCCCTGGGAGAGGTTTCTGCTCAATGCTCCTGGCAGTTTGCTGGGGTGACGTCACTGTAGTTCTGATTTCCACTGAAAAGTGAGTTTGAAAGCATTTTTCTTCCAAAGTTCCTTGAATTTTAATGAGCTGTCCCCACAGGAAAGTTGAAGACCTTCAGTTCCGTGTGGAAGAAGAATCCATTACCAAAGGAGACCTCGAGGTAAAACATCTCCAGCTTTGAAAGCAGGATGTTTAGTGGGGCACAGCAAGGCAGTTCATGTGGGTTAAGAGCTTTCCTCTGGAGCAGAAAGGCAGGAGTGATTAAAATATGCAACACCCAGTTCTGCAGTCCCTGAGTAATTGTCCTGAAACTGCAGGATTGCACCCCAAATTCCATGCCCAGCCATGCCCTTCAGCAGTGGCCATGCTGTGGAATGGCTGGGGGTGTTGACAGTAATTAAATTAATGGCCAGAAAATTCTACCCTTTGATGTAGAAACAAACCAAATGATTTTGAAGTTACGAAATTCCAAGTTAATACTTATGCCTTTGAAAATGAATATTGAGGACCAGTCCTGTTGGATCAAACTGTGGAGCAGCCCCTGGGAGGGTGGATTGCACATCAAATGTGAACAGCAGTTCCTGTGTGCAGCTCTTGGCTTTCTACTGTCTGTGTAAATGCAGGCTGGGGCTGCCACACTGTGTTATCACAGTCAGAAGAGAGCACTTTTGCTCTCAGATATTTGAACACTGCCAGGTTTTATCCCAAAATTCAAATTAAAAAGCAAGACGCTTTCAGTTGGTTTACTCTGTTGTCTAAGCTGTAAAATGCTAGAACTCATGAAGTACAAACTTGGTTAACTTATATGACTGTGAAACTTTAATGATTTAAATGAAGCTTTATGAAAATTATTCATTTCATATAACATTTCTTTTATTTTAGTCTTCCATTCATTTTAAGATACCTATCTAGACTCTTCATAGAATGCTCCTTTTATTGTTTATTCCATGGAAATATTTGAGTTTTTTATTTTCTGTTCAATCAGTTGACAATCATGACAAACCCTCTTAAAGCCTCTGGTTTGTCAAGCTGCAGAACTTGGAGTTTAAACTGAATTGCAGCTGCTGAAATGTGTCCTGTTGCTTGTGTTGCAATGACAGTGCTGAGTGTGCAGGTGAAACATTTCTGTTTGTTTGTTTTTCAATTCTACTGATAGCGAAAGAGGCAGATTTCGGAAGACCCAGCCAATGTAAGAGGGCACTTCAGTGTGCAGAGACATCCCATGTTAACAGATTGTGTGCAGAAAATGCTTCTACTGATTCACTAACTGCATAATCTGTTATTGAACCTTTGACTCTGGTATTTGTGTGCATGTTGCTTCCAGAGCAATTCCAGCATTATTGGCAGGAATGTGTGGAGTGACTAAATCCCCTTTAACTGGGACAGGGTCAGTGTGGCTTCAGAACCCTTGGGGCCCAAACCTCTGCAGCCCTCTGGGGAGTGTAGGAGCATCCCTGACCTGCAATATCCCTCATTTATTGTGGGATTTGAGCTGTTTTCTTCACCCCCCCTGCCTGTTTGGCTGGGGGCTCCTGCTGCTCTTCAGTAGCTGTGATATGAGAGCAGCCAATTGATTTCTCTGCCTCCACCTCCCCTCCTCTGGTCCCTTTTTTTGCTATGAAATACTCCAAAGGGGAGATAAAAACCATCTGAACAATTGCTGTGATTTTTCTGTACCTTCATGTGGTGTCTCTTGAATGATGTGGGGAAAATGTTACCCAATAACAGAAATGGCCTTACAAGACCCCTGAGCAGCCCTTCTGTTTCCATAGCTCAGGACAGTGGAATTTAAATTTCTCCCAGGCTGCATCCCCAGCCAAGATAGGAAGTTCTCAAGGCTAAAGCTGGTTTCCTGTGCATTCTTAGGTGTTCTTAGTGTTCCCTCAGGCTGGTGGTGTGGCAGGATAACTCTGCATGTGCCCTTCCTCTCTCTTTGTGCCCTCCACTCTACTCCTGATTCCCCTGTTCTAGTTTTGCCATTAAAATGGACATCTTTGCTGTCCAGAGGAGAGCAGTGGGAGATCCCTTGGTTCCTAGGCTGATGCCTCATGGCCCCAGTGGTGTTCTGGGGTTACCTCAGCACAAAGGGACTGGAGGGGACCTTGCCCCATCCTAGAACTGACCATCAGCATTTCTGGCTCCAGCTCAGTTTCAGTCTGGAGAACTGACAGTGAATTTACCCTGAAGGGAGAGAGTGGCCAGAAGGGCTGGAAGGAGCTGATGTCCAGCCCCTGAAGTTTGGGTGGAATTCTTGAAGGTTCCAGGCAGAGATGGGCTCATCCCATTCCCACATCACTTCCCCACCTGCAGAGCTTTGGAGAAGGGGAAGATGCTGCCTTTGCTTTTGTTGTCCAGGTTTTTGTTTCCTGTTCTTCTTTTCCATCAAAATTAAGGTTTGCAGTCAAATCCTTTCATTTTTGCAGTACTCTGCTCTTCCCAGTTCACTGTGCTCTGGGTTTCCTCAAGGAGAACCATAAAGATTGGGAATTTCTCTCTCCATCATCATTTTTAGCTCAGGGAAGCTGGAGCCTGTCCCTTGGAAATCAGACTTGATTAAAGGATAATTTCTCATGATGTAAATGGGGGAAAAGGTGTCCAGCAAAGATCTCTAGAGTATTATATTTTTTAATATTTTATTTCCATTTTGGTAGGATTTTAACTTACTTCCCTTTGTAAGAGATGAGATTAAAAAAAAACCCCAGTAATCAGTAATGGTGAATCTGATCTAAAGCAATGTCTATAAAATTAATTATCAAAGAGTTTGAGGTTTATGTAGATAGAAAAACTTAAGGTCAAATATTTTCCAAAGGCATTCAGGGATAATTCTGCAACTATGAGGTTTGAGAAGTCTTGAGGTTTAGCAGATCCCTTTGAATCAGAGCAAGGAAGGCAGGAATTTCCAATTTGTAAAATAGGTTTCTTTTCATACTTAAATTTTGTTGTGGATCAGAACTAATACTGACCTGTGTCAGAGAGGGAACTGAGTTGTAGATACTTATAAAACATTGTTATTTCTCTTGGAACACTTCATTCCATTTTCAAAGGCTGTGGGCAGCAATGAGAGTAATCTGTTCCCCCCTTTTACACTGCAAATCTTCCCTGAGGGAGGAACAGATCTGCTACAGAATCTCAAAAAATAGGCCAATCTGAGAAGCAACTTTGAGGTGGATTTTAGTGTTTATGGCCCTGAGAACCCCATGATGGCACAGCCAACTGTGTTCAGCTGAGAAGGATGTTTAAAAAATGAAATCCCCAGATGTCTGTGTGCCTTGGGAAGGAGGATAACCTGCTGCTGGCAGAAGGGATTCTGTGTTTGAAGGACCCATCCAGACTGATACAGTCCTGGAGTCTCAGCACTCCAGAAATAAGCCCCTGATTCTTACTTCTGTATGTTTAATTTTTCTCTTCTCTCCCTCTTTTCCCCACCTCAGAGGTGCAGGTCAGCTTTGAGCTCCCTGCTGGACTTTACCTGCACCTGCCAAGCTTCCGGCCTCTGGCAGCATCTGGATACCAAGCCAGAATATCCAACATTCTGTATTCCTGCTAAAAATTCCTGCTGTTGTAAGCAAAAGGCAGGAGGTACCTGCTCCCTGAGTTTCATCTGCTTCTCTTCAGGAACATGTTAGAACTCCAGAGTTGTTACTTTGGTTTGCCTTACATCCACATCTTGTTCAATATATTTAGGCCTCAGGAACTGCAGAGCTGATTCACTTCATCTGCTTTTGAGGAATCTTGGTACTTGTTTCCTTCCTGAAAGAGGAGAAGAGGGAAAAACCAGGAGGGTTTTGAAGTTCTAGACAACCCCTTTCTTTCTATTTCTATCCAAATAATTCAAACCACGGTGACAAATGAACCTTCACGTGCCCAGGGCTTGGCCAGAAGCAGTTTTATGGCTGGGACTTGAGAGACAGCTACAGCTGGAAAAGCAGGTTAAAGTTTGGATTTGTCACCTGAGCCCCAGTGGTGAATTTGTGTCCCCAGGTTAATAAATAAGTTCTTTATACAATAAGCCCAACACACTAAAGGGGATGTCAAGGAAGGGACCAACCATCCTGTTAGAACAGGCAGAGATGTATCTGCACATATATATTTATTACATAACTACTCTAATTTGTGCTGAAACCCTCATGTACTGATAAATAACTCCTACTCAGCTGCATGAAACCTTTTCGTTCACATTCCTCCATTGGCGATTTATTTGCGTTTTCCATATTTTTTATCCATTTATTCTTTTCTGCCATATGCCAGTCCATTCCCCCCCTCATTCAGCCCATGTCCCTCCACCACAGCATCCCCCTGTCCATTTTCCCCACTGCATCCTCTCTGCTCATCACTGGTAGAGGCCCCTGGCAGCACGGCCTGCATGTGGCTCCCTCCTCTCGTGCTGGCATGTGATGGTGGCACCGTTGTCTCTCCCTCTCCCTTTTCACTAACAGACGCAGACCAAACTGGAGCATGCCCGCATTAAGGAGCTTGAACAGAGCCTGCTCTTTGAAAAGACCAAAGCTGACAAACTCCAGAGGGAGTTAGAAGACACTAGGGTAATGGATTTCACTCTTTGGATCACGGCACCGCTTGGCGTGGGGGACATTCCTGGGGACAGTGTTGGGTGTGACACGGGCTCCAGCAGGACCCTTCACTAATTAGCTCTCATTTGGTGGGGGGTGTGTGTGTGTGTGCCTGGACATGTGTCCTCACTCCTGGGAGAATTCAGGTAAGATGCCTCCAACCTGCAGGATTCACACTCGGATCCAAAAGTAGCGAAATGGGACTGTGAATTGATATAAAAGTAGTGAAATGGCACCGTGAACTGACATAAAGGAAGGTTCAGTAACTCATTTTAAGTAGCAAAGTTCATTAAAACAAAAAAAAAAGCAAGATTGAATGTGCCAATCCTTTTAACACAAGTCTTTGGGGCTTGGTCTCCGAGGTCCTCAGTAGTTGCTGTGTTTCTTGCTTTGCTAAATCAGTGAGGCTTTAGCTCTTCTTTCACACCAGTGACATCATCTATAATGGATATCCCAGTAGTGTTAGTAATACTGTCAGAATATTAGTGGGCAGACTTTGTCCCAAGTCAGAAGTTCAGCAGATGGCAATTCCAAAGGAGATAGATAGATTAGATAGATAGACAGACAGACACACACATACTATTTTTCATCGAGGTTGAGGGAGGATGAATAAACACCCCAGGATGAATGTAAACCAAAAATGTGCTCTGTAATAAGTACTTTTAAAGAGCAGTTGCAGGTAAGTAAACTCTTCCAGGATGTTGGTTGAAACTTCCTAATTAGAATCAGTTCTGGGAGCTTGGCCGTGGCACAGAGTGCTTCAGCAGCCAGTGGAAAGCTCAGGGATTGTGAGGACACCCTTTCAGGGACAGTGGAGTGGATAGAGAAGGAGTTTCAGAGGATTTCTAGCCTGAACATGTTTGTAATTTTCTCTGACATCTCATGGCTCACATGAGATTGATTTGGGAGTTTTATTTCACCAAGTGAAGACCTCAGGATTCTCCATTCTTTTCCAGTCTGCTCTAAAATGGTGCTGAGAAACACTTTATTAACCACTGCTAACATATATCAGCCTAGTTTGTAAGTTGTTTAGCAAGTTGTTATTTCGAGGCAACTTCAGAAAAGTGAATTTTAACTAAAAGCCACCTTTGGACAGAATACATGATGTGTGTCATGCAAAGCTGTGGACATCTTTCCTTTCTCAATTTGCAACACTCGGTGGATTCTTTTCAGCGAGGCCTGAGTGGTTTGGGGTTAAATGTATCTTTCATAATTCTTTCTTCTTCTCTCAAACTGCTGTTGATCCCAGGTGGCCACAGTGTCGGAGAAGTCCCGGATCATGGAGCTGGAGAGGGACCTGGCCCTGAGGGTGAAGGAGGTGGCTGAGCTGCGGGGCAGGCTGGATTCCAGTAAACACGTGGGTGACGTGGACACCTCCCTGTCCCTGCTGCAAGAAATCAGCTCTTTGCAAGAAAAGATGGCAGCGGTTGGCAAAGAACATCAGAATGAGGTGAATTCCCTGAAGGAGAAGTTTGGGATCAGTGAGGAGGCCCTGCAGAAAGAGATCAAATCCCTTTCGGCCTCGAACGAGAGGATGGCAAAGGAAAATGAATCCTTGAAATCCAAGCTGGATCACGCCAACAAGGAGAACTCCGAGGTCATCGAGCTGTGGAAATCCAAGCTGGAATCTGCAATCGCCTCCCATCAGCAAGCAATGGAAGAGCTCAAAGTGTCCTTCAGCAAAGGGGTGGGGGCTCAGACAGCAGAGTTTGCAGAGTTAAAGACTCAGATCGAGAAGATGAAGTTGGAGCACGAGACTGAAATGTCCAGTTTCAAAGTGAAGCAGGAGAATGAAAGGTCCCAGCACTTAAAAGAGGTCGAGTCCCTGAAAGCAAAACTCTTGGCAGTCATGGAGGAGAAAGAGCAAAACCTGGAAAGCCTGAAGAGCAAACTGGAAAGTGTGGAAGATCAGCATCTTGTAGAAATGGAAGACACTTTAAACAAATTACAGGAAGCTGAGATAAAGGTAAAGGAGCTAGAGGTACTGCAAGCCAAGTACCATGAACAAACCAAAGTTATTGATAGTCTTACACCACAGATCAAAGCTGCTGAAGAAAAGCTTTTGGACCTTGCTGCACTTCAGAAAGCCAATTCTGAAGGTAAATTGGAAATTGAGAAACTTAGCAAGCAGCTTGAGGCAGCTGAGAAACAAATTCAGGCTTTAGAGACTGAAAAGGTTGAAGGAATTAGCCAGGTTTGTATCCACATCCATCCTTTTCTTTTGCTTTTGCTTTTATTTGCCATCTGTACTGTTTTAATCTGCAAATACATCACAGGCAAAGGGATTCTACTGGTTGTGTGTCTTGGTACCATCTGAGGAGGTTCAGAGGGAGCACTGACTGGGTCAGGTCTCAGCAGGTTTTAGTGCTCCTTCTGCACCAATAACCAAAGGAAAATGTTCCTTCTGCACTTCCTTGCTGCAGGCTGGAAGGCTGAAAGCTTCCTCTTGTGGAAAAGCCACTTTGTTAGCTTATCTGGGAGAAAGAAGACTCCACACATCCTGAGGCTTTAACCTTTGGTGACAGAGGTATTGAGGGCCTTGGGGCTCAGTGGGGAGTGTTCCCCTCACTGCTTTGCCCCTCCTCTCCCAAGGTGGTGGTGAAAACAAAGCAGGAAAGATCCTGTGGGGCTTTCCCCAGGCCCAGGGGCTGCAGGGGTGCTGCTGGCCCTGGTCCCACAGCAGTTTGAGCCCTTGTGGCACATCTCACCAAGGCTTTCCTTGGGTGGGGGTGAAGTGTCTCCTTAGGGCTGGTGCTTGGCAGTTGTCCCACCACTGCAGGGATGAAATGCTGAGACACCATTCAGTTTTCAGGGTGCCCCTAAATCTCTGCATAACCCCACAGGCTGGAGCTCTAGTTATGAGAGGAACTGCAAAGAACTTTCCTAAACCCTTCCCAGATGGTTCCAAGATACCAAATTTCTACCTTGGACTCTGTTTTTGAGGTCACACTGGGTTTCTGCACCACCCTGGTGGTGAGAGCCCTTGGGAGAATTCCATCCCCCTCTGTGGATTGATCTGAACAACCAGCTGAAGCCCAAAGTAATCACTTTAAAAGATTAAAACAATAAAGAACCAAAATTACCAGTTCAACTGATGCTGTAACTTTGGTTTGCAATTTTGAATGTGCTCAAACATCAGACATTAAACAATGTCTTCACCATTGACTCCAAAAACCTACATTTTAATGATTTCAAATCTCTTGTGATGTTTGTGCCCATCGGTGGAAATCAACTCCACTCAGTTAACACATCACTTTTATTTTTTCCAGGTTTTTTTTTTATTTTTCATCTTAAAGTGCTTTTAATATTATAGTTTTTTTCTTTCAGATTCACCTTTTAATTTTCCGCTCATGTTTGTCATTTTATTTTACTCCATTTCACCCCTTTGTTAGGCCAGTGATCTGGCCAAAGAACTGCAGGGCAAAGAGCAAAAGCTTCTTGACCTTGAGAAAAACTTGAGTGCAGTAAATCAAGTTAAAGATTCTTTGGAAAAGGAACTTCAAGTTTTGGTGAGTAAAACCCCAAAATTTTGACTTTACTCTTTGGGTTTCCTGGTGAGAGTGTGGTTGAAATCTGTGGATCAACTCTGAGCAAAGCCTTTCCAAGCTGTTTGACTCAGGAAAGGGGTTCTTGGATGACAGGATCTGTCTCAGAAGGAAAAGAGCATTTCCCCCTGTGTTAACAGGTGTTTTGTCTAAATAAAACTCACCTATTTATGGATTGCAGAATTAAAATGAAACTAAATCAAAACCAGCCTGGAGTTGAAGTTTAGACTCTTCATTAAGGGACATGGGGCCCTTCATTATAACTGTTGTACCAATTAATGTTTATTACACACTTCTTGCAAAGGGCTTTTAGAGACATTTTTCATTTTATAAATTTAACTGAATTTCCAAGTATGGGAATCTTCCTGAGGAACTACACTGGAGCAGTAACAAAAAAATGGGCTTTTAGTTTTCCTGTCCCTGTCTTGAAATCCTCCCATGGCCAATAGTGAATACTCAGAGTGGTGGAAGAGCCTCACTTGTCTCCCTCAGTACCCTCCCTTCTCTTCCCTGTCTGGTCTCAACTGCTGCTGGTGGGGCTCGGAGACACTGGTAGGAGGTGGGTCACTGTGCACCAGGCACAGACACCCCAAAATCAGGGTTGCTGCCCTGCCCAGCTGGTGGAGGAGCCCTTTGGAATGTTCAGGGTTTGCAGCCAAGGCAAGGGGAGATCCTGCTTTATGTTGCTGAACAATCTGTGCTAAACTGTCCTTCAGAAACTTCAGGTCTGTTTGTGATGGGCATGAACTCTGTTCCATTTTGGACTCAAAGAATACCTAAAATAAATTCAGGGCTTGAGTTGTGCTGTCATGACCAAACCTCACCTTGGGTTTTTATCCATTTTCCAGAAAGAAAAGTTCACTGGTGCAGCTGATGAAGCAGAAAGTGTTCAACGAGCTATGCAAGGTATGAGCTGCCCAATAGAGCTGAAAAGCTGCAGGAATTAAATGCAAAATAAAGAGGTTTTTAAATGCTTTCAGGTGTACAACTGGTGGCACAGCACTGTCAGTGCCTGTGGAAAGGCCAGGGTTACTGGCAGCCCTCTAGAGAGTAACAGTCCTTGCAAGTAGGTGGAATTGTTGCATCTCCTTTACTAACTTTGTCTTCAAAATTTTCCTTGCCTAGAAACAGTGACAAAACTGAACCAAAAAGAAGAGCAGTTTGCACTCATGTCTTCAGAACTGGAACAGCTCAAGTCTAGTTTGACTGGTAAGGAAGGGGTAAACTGGGATGTTCTGAAAAGTGCAGCAGCTTTGTGCTCTCCTGTGCCTCCTGCAGCCTGTCAAACACTCTCAGCAGTGCCTGTGCCTTCAAAGCAGAGCCTTTTTTCTGGGCAGAAAGCAGCTCTTGGGGGCTGTGAGGATAATGCAGGAAGGCCTTGCTGTCTGGGTGTATTAAATCAGTGTTTGAGCTCTTGTTGGACACTGTGGTGACACAGCAAAGGCTCAGGGATGAGCCTGAGGGGTTACAGACACGAGCACTTCATTCCCAGCCCAGGCCACACCACTGTGCCCTTGCTGAGGGCATCCAGCAGCCCCTGCCAGTCTGGTTGTGTCCTTCCATCTCTCAGGAGGCCTTGCTGTGTGTCTCTCCATGTAAAACCAGAGCAGAGGCAAGTCAGGCATGGTCTGTGCCCCGAGGCAAACCTTGCATGGCCTTGTTGGGCCTGCAGAAGATCCCAGCGGCTGTTGGGGCCCCACTCTGAGTCAGTGTTTTGCCTTCACTGCTCACCATGTGGTGCCCTCCTGGAGGATCCTCCTGCACTGCCCCCTCACCCTCTGGCATGGCAGAACCTGCACCCCCTTCTCACAGCCTGGAGAGACTCACTTCTGAAGCAAAGATTTCATGACTGGTTGCTCTTTACTATTCCTGAGGAGTTCTTAACCTTTTGGTCCAGTTCAAAGTTCAAACAATCATAATTTTTAATGTTAAGGGGTGATTTGCAAGGTCTGTACATCGATGTTTCTGTTAGTCCATGCACACCCTTCCTCTTAAATGTACCAGCCTAACAGTGTTTGTTTTGCCCAGAGATGGAGAGGAGACTGAAGGAGCGAGAGGAGAGAGAGCAGCACCTGGTGGAAGCTAAAGCCAAGCTGGAAAATGACATTGCAGAGATCATGAAGTCCTCAGGAGACAGCTCTGCCCAGCTCACCAAGATGAACGACGAGCTGCGCTCCAAAGAAAGGTATTTTGGGGCTCTCAGAGCACTGGGGTGTCAATCCTTCTCTCCCACTCCCCCAGCTCCTCACTTGATGTTTCTCTAAATATCTCAACAAGGTGCTCCCCAGTGTCACATTGATATGACAAGTGGACTTATTCCAGCAAACTAAATTAATCAAAACAGGCTCCTGGGAGTGATTGGAAGAGCAGCAAACATTTCTGTTCTAAAATTCTTATGCAATGTCTTCTCGTTGTCCAGAGGAAATGGCCTTTTTAATGATCTAGCCTGTTTTGTGGCTGTGCCTCATGATCCCTTGGTTACCTGATAAGCTGAGTTTATTTGGATATGTAAAACACTTGGGTCCCATGTTTTCTGGCAAGAGTAAATATGTTTTTTTCCAAATATAAATTGTTCTTTACCTTTACAAAACCCACCTGGGGGTTGCTCTGCACATGAGTCTGGAGCAAGTGCTTGGTCTGCCCTGTGTATATTGAATTTATCAAAACATTCTAGAGATGTTAAATAAGTAAATCTCTTTCTAAATGCTTGGACAGAATACAGAACTTGGGCATAATTCTGCCTCTCTCATCTCTGTGCTGTCAGCAAATGTGATGTCCTTTCATTTGGGCTTTGCAGGCAGTTGGAGCAAATACAACTTGAGCTCACAAAAGCAAATGAAAAGGCTGCTCAGCTTGAGAAAAATGTGGAGCAAACAGCCCAGAAAGCTGAGCAGAGTCAGCAGGAAACTCTGCAGATCCACCAAGCAGAAGTGAAAAGCCTGCAGGATCAATTGACAGCCATGGTAAGGACTCTGAGAGCCTGAGGTGTGTGTGGGCCCTGGCCCTGCTGCTGCCTCACCTGTGCCCCTGCTCTGTCTGCCACCAGGAAAGGCAAATGGAGAGCAGCCAGAACCAGTACAGAGATCTGCAGGCCAAGTGTGAAAAAGAAGCTTCTGAGCTGGTGGCCAAACACGTTGCAGAAGTGCAGGGGTTCAGGCAGACCCTGCTGGATGCAGAGGAGGCTCTGAAATCTGCCCAGAGGAAAAACAGCGAGCTGGAGACACAGGCTGAGCAGCTGAGGAAGGAGGTGGAACAGGCCAAGGTAGGTGGACTTTGTTACTCTGGGAGTCATTTCAGGGTTAAATCTTTCTGTCTCAGGGAATCCCGGTTTTTTTTCTGCCTCAGCCTCTCATAGTAAGATTTTTGCCGTGTTTCCTTTTTTTTGAACTTTTCCAGGTAGATGGAAAGGGGTTGGGGAGGAGAAGCTCACAGGACTAACTGGTTGTTCATTCTTCTCTAAATCACACAAGGATTGATGAAATGCAGTTCTTTGGTGTTAACATTTTATGCTCATAGATATCTGGCTCAGCACAGTCACCTGGAGCCAGATGTCATTCCCTGCTCTTTTAAATGCTTAAATTTGAAGGTACAGTTTGAACTGTTTCATGTAGAAAGGCTATAGACCTGGAATTTCATTCTAGTACAGCCTCCTAAGATCTGCATCTATTGAGTGTGTAGCTTGACTTCAGTAATTTGAATTTGTCCTCCTGGTTCTTTGACATTACTGCTTGCTTTCACCCCTATTCAGTTATTTGCCATAATCTTTGGTTCATGCTTTAGCAAAGTGTTTAGTGTATAAATTGACACACAATATCAACACCCCTGCTGTGGTGTTTTGAATTAAAGGGGTTACAACAACATATTTTTGAGAGAATCATGAAAATTGTCTACAGAGGGTGCAACTGAGAATTGGAATTCAATATCTGAGGCAACTCTCTGCATTTTAATTCACTTAAAGTCTCATGAAATCGTTCTGGGGCCCTTCTTTCTCAGTAATTTACATTCAGACAATTTGTTTGGTTTAAAAACAAGATGAAATCTTGGATGGAGGAACTTTTAAACTGTGATATTATTAGTAGTAGTAGTATTCCACTGAAAACTCCTCCTGTCCAGGGCATCTGTACCAGCTGAGTTCACACAGGGACTGTGTGTCAATATATACACTTATAAAACTTGAATTAGAATGGCTCAGTTTGCCCTTAAAGCCCATTTTTCATTTGTCTGCTTGACTTCATTTTTGTTTTCCCTTCTCCCCAACTTTATTTCCTTAGTCCCTGAGCTCTGTGTTAGCGTCAGCCAGACAAGAACTTGAACTAATGTCAGACAAGATGAGGGATTTGATGGCAGAAAAAGAGACTTTGGCACAGGAGGGCAATACTTTAAAATTAGAGAGAGGTTCCTTGTTATCAGAACTGAAAGAACTGGAGTCAAAGATTTCCTTCATGCAACAAGACCACGAAGAGCTGAACTCAGAAAACCAAAGGCTCCTAAGGCAGAAGGAAGAAGCTGAGGCCAAAAGGCAGCAGGAAAGCACAGAAAAGGCAGCCCTGGCTGGTGAGAAAAGCCAATTACTGTGTGAGCTGGAAGCAGCACAGGGAGACCTGCTGAGGGCAGCGCAGGAGAACGACACCCTCAGAGCCACAGAGTCAGCCCTGCTGCTGCAGCTGGGGCAGCTCCAGGCCAGCAGAGATACCCTGGGGCAGCAGTGTCAGAAACACACCCAGGAGTGGCAGGAGCTGGGGAACTACCAGAGCAAGCTTTTGGAAGAGAAAGATGCAGTTCTAAAGGACAAAGATGATGTTATTCAGAAGCTGGGAAGTTCCTGCGAGGCGCTGGCCAGAGAGCAAAGGGAGCTCCAGGACCAGCTGTCAGCAGTGACTGCAGAGAGAGATTCTGCCCTGGGAGAGCTCTCAGCTCTGCAGGAGACACTTGGAGCCCTGGAAACAGAGCTCAGCAGGGTCCTGCAGACCAGCCAGAGCCTGCAGGCAGAGAGGGACAGGCTCCTGGAGGGCACGGAGGAGCTGAGGGGCAGGTTGGACAGCACGGCCAGTGAAAACCAGGTGTTAAAAGTGAGAGAGCAAGAGCTGCAAACACAACTGGAGAGCGAGCAGAGGGAGCTCACAAGGGTGAGGAAGGACCGTGTGGAGCTGGAGAATTCCCTTGGGAGTCTCACTCGTCTGCTCCAGGAAACAGAAGCCTCGAGAGAGACACTCAATTTGGAGTGTTCTCGGTTACTTCAAGAGAAAGAGGCTCTTTCTGCCTCAGAGCAAAGGCTTTTGGCTGGCAGGGAGGAGCTGCTCAGGGAAAACCAGGCCCTCACAGAGAAGCTCCTGGAGGCCTCGGCGGGTGCTGAGCGGGCTGAGAGAGCCTGTGCTGAGCAGATCCAGGAGAAGGAGGAATTGGAGGCAAAATACTCAGAGCTCCTCCAGGAGAACAAGTCCTGTGCACAGGCCATGTGTGATCTGAGGAGAGAACATGAACTGGGTGTCTCATCCAGGAACGCTCTGGCCCAGGAGAACGAAGCCCTCAGGATAGCCCTGGGGGAGAAGGATATAGAAAATGAAATGCTGAAAGCCGAACAATGTGACCTCTCCAGCCTCCTGCGGACGGCCCAGCATGCCAGAAGGGTGTTGGAAGGAGAGCTGGCTGCTGCTGCATCTTCCCTGAAGACCTGCTCCTCTGACAGGGACCAGCTGACCAGGGAGAGGGCTGAGCTGCAGCAGAGGTGCCAGGAATTACATGCAGAGGTTGCTGCTGGGAGAGAAAACCTGACCCTGGAAAAGGAAGCTAGAAAATTGGACATGGACTCGTTCCTCTTGGAGCGTGGGGAGCTCCAAAGCACCATCAGCTGCTTAGAGAAGGAGGTGGAAGAGCTGAGAGAGAAGAATAAGGGATTTCTGGCTGAGAAAGAACTTTTAGTTCAGGAGAAAGAAAAATCTGATTTTAAACTGGTGGAAATAATGAAGGAGAAAGAAACCCTGTGTACAGAGAAGGAGCAGCTTGTTTCCAGCGTGGAGCAGCTGAGGGGAGACTTTGCCTCTGTGTCCAGATCAGCAGCAGAATTCCAGGACCTGCATGGCCGTGTGTGCCAGAGGCTGGATGAGCTCCAACCCAGGCTGAAGCTCCTGGAGGAGGAGAGGACAAAGCTGCTTGAGGAGCTGGACAGTCTGAGGGCCGAGCAGAAGAGCCTGGTCCTGAGTAAGGAAGAAACAGTAAATGAGAAGGAGAGATTCTCCCAGGATTGTAATAAACTGTGTGAGGAGGTTACGCTTTTAGAACAAACCAATAGTGACCTCTCAGGCAAATTGCTGGAGTCTCAGGGCAAAATTCAGATGCTGCAGGAGGAGATGAACAATCTGGCCCTGAAACTAAAAGAAACTGAGACTCTCCAGGCCCAAACAGTAGCACAGAAACTGGAGGTATTGAAATGTAGTTAGTCAAGTCAGTACTAATCCTGAGCACTAACCCCTGGTTTCCTCTGCACCTCCTTCCACACTCAGCACTTCATTTCCATGGAATTCTGGGCTCTCTCAGTGTCTTACTTTGGGTTTGTCACAAGTTGTAACTGTGAGTCTGAAAGGCACTTAATTATCTTTTTTTAAATACTTTTAACTACAAAAGCCTCTGTTGGTGCTGAATGTTGCAAGAAAACAACATAAACTGTGAATAAAAGGAAGTTCTGCCCCCTGGGTGTGGAGGGGACACTGAGCAGCCCCTTCTGGGGAAGGACTCTGAGCTCAAAGTCCACAGCAGTAAGAGATGAGGGTTTAGATTAGATCTTTGTGTTCAATTGCAACAAACTCCAGATTGGTATTACTCCAAAAAATGCAAAGCCATGTACTGCTCCTGGAAATGTAACTGGATAAAAGCAGTGTGAGAGGTGGGAGAGACACTGACAATTCTGGGGTTCTTTTATTCACAGAAGTGTTTTGTATTCACCACCAACAAACTGTGCAAAGCATTTTGAATTTCAGTTTGTGTGCCTTGAAAATCAATGCAAATACCAATTGGAATCCAGGTGGTGCCTCCCTGAGCATTTGAATATCCCTGTGAGGTGTTTCCCTCTAGGAGGCCACAACTAAAATAATGCCACAATTGGCTTTATCTCCTGTTTCTGTCTTTTCCAAATTTGTGAGATTCTGTAATTCCATATTTTCTGAAACCAGAGCAGACTGTTGGGAGTGAATACCTATTGAACTGCTCGTGTCTGGAGAGGCCAGAGGTCTCAGAACAGCCACAGTGGTGCTAAATTAGGGATCCAGAGAATGCATTTCCTCAGTGCTGACACGAGCATGGGGTTATGATGTGCCTCTGCATGGAACTGAATCTTCTCCACTGAAGTTTATACTTTATGCAGCTTCAAAGTGCAAATAAATTGCCAGCTGAAGTCCTTACTGAACTGGGAAGCAGCTGGCAAACCTGGAGCTGTGCATGAAGTATTGGGGCTCATCTCTTGCTGTCAGAGGTCCCTGGGTAATAAGTGGGGTTTTTTTGCCCACTGCCCTCTCTTTATAGGCTGCCAAAATGGCAGAAGATGTTCTGCAGGCTGTGGAGAAGGTGACCCAGGAGAAGGATGCCATTCACAAGGAAAAGATTGAAACTTTGGCCTCTCTGGAGAACTCGAGACAGACAAACGAGAAGCTCCAGAATGAAGTAATCACATTTTGGTGCTTTTCTCTGCAAGATTTTACCTGGTTTGTGAGAACAGCTGTTGAATTACAGAGAATGAGATGAGGCAGGAGAGGATCCTGTTCCCTGCAGCTCCACAGTGCTGGCAGGGAGCAGCTGGGCTGCCCTAAATGCCTCAGTGCTGGGACAGGGACAGTTTCCAGCAGGGTCTGAATTAGAATTAGAATTAGAAATGGTGACGTTCAGATGGGAGGGGTTCATTTTCTGGATTAAAAACAATCCCCAGGGTCCTGTAATGCCAGGAGAATGCCTGGAGATTATCTCTTATATAATATCATGTGTGGCTGAGGGGGAACCCATCAGGGTCACGGGCTGTTTCCCTGCTGGACACACACTCAGGAAATAGATGGACAACAGTTTGTCCCATTCCTCAAGGAATTCCTCTCCCGAGGTTGCAGGCACAGCACTCAGCCCACTGAACCTCCAACTGAGGTATGGATAATGTACCAGTTGTCTTAGAGGAATAAAGATCAAGGAGCAGGTAATTTTAGCCCCAAGCTTTGCCTTTAGAAACAACCAGTGCTCTGAGTGGTGCAGCACTGGATGGAGGTCCCCAGTGGACGTGGAATTCTGCTCAGTTTGGGTGCAGAAAGTCTCAGAACATCCAGGCTGGATTAACTGAGGGGCTAAAGATGGAAAAGGGACCAGCTCAGGCCCCCATTGTGCTGAGCATCATTTCCAGTGGTTTCATTGGAGTAACAAGGGGCTTTTCCTCTTTAAGTTGGACATGCTGAAACAAAACAACCTGAAAAATGAAGAGGAACTTAATAAATCAAAAGAGCTGCTGAATCTGGAGAACAAGAAAGTGGAAGAACTTCAAAAAGAATTGTAAGTATTTCAGTGTTAAATCTGTTAATTTTTGGAGTCACATTTACCTTTGGTTGTTTAAAAAGCTGTCTCTCTGCTGTCTTCACTAACAAAGCAGATATTAGGTCAACATTAAATGTTACTTTGGCATGTGTAAAGCTCAGAATGTTGCTCTTCCCTTGCTGAAGGGAATTGAAGCCAATCCTTGGAGCACTGGTTGAAATAATTTGTTTGTTGGAGGGTTCTGCCACCTGAGGGCACGGGATGAGATTAAAACCTTTATTGTAAGAGATGATTTAACTACAAGTGCACTTGGAGTGTTGTTTTAAGTGGCTTTGTTTATAGAACATTTGATTCTACTTTTATTTTCCATTGATGGCTTTGTGCAGTTTATTCCTGTTGCCTCCCTGTGCATTTGTTCCTGACTGGTACAAAGCAAACACTATATATGTAAACATATATATATATATAAAACTAGGAATAATTGTTCATCATTTGAGATGCTTCATTGGGGGAAGAACCTCTTAGGTACTTGCAGCCTCCTGAGGTGTGACTTTGCCTCAAACAGCTGGAAGCATCTGGCATGAAGTCCTGAGCCCTGGGGAATCCCATGGCAGCTCATGGACTAATTAATATAGTTATTATTATTTCCATACGTCCTGTGGACTGAAGCACTGCTCTGAGGTGACAGAGAGGCACAGGGGCCACCAGCTCCCAGAATTCAGTGCCATGGCAGGACAAGCTGTGACCCTGGAATTTGCCAGGCAGGGGTTATTTGTGGAAGTTGCTGCCAAGCACGGGGTGTTCTCAGGACCCTCCTCACATTGGGGGCTTAATTATCTCTACTCTGACTGTTGCTGGATGTGGCCTCTGCTCACCAGTGCTGTGAGATCTTGTGGGGAAGGGGAAGCTCATCTAGCTTTTAATTGTTCCACTAATTATTTTGTGTGTTGGAAGGCCCTTAGCACCAACAGGGGAGCATTTCACATACCAAGCCCAGAGTCTGGTATGGGGCTTTTGGGACCCCCTCAGCAATCTGGGCCTCGAGGCCAAAAGCTGAAAGGGGAGAAGTGATTGGAGCTGCAGCTCAGCAGACAGAGGCGGTTAAAACCAGGGGTATTCCTGGGTGTGAAGGGATGTCAGAGAGACAGCCAGCCCCTTTGATCCAGCCTGGGGGAACCAGGATGGAAACTAGTCAATGTGAGACCAGACAGAGGAAATGGTTGGAAAATCTGAGTCACATGAGATGCTGAACTCCAAGAAAATCAGAATCCTGTCTAAATGTGCCCAGTGATAGACCACAGAGCCTTGGATTTTGAAGTACCTCAGTAAGTTTCTGGCTTAAGGGTTCTTCTGCCTCACACAGTTTTCAAAGTATTGTTAATATTCCAGTCAGGCTGAGCTCTGTAATATTGGCACCCAGCAGTACTGGGGCTCCTTTTTTAAGAAACCACATCCATTAGTGGCATCCCAGGCTGATGAAACCTGAAAAGCCATTTTTCTTCAGCTTTGGTTTTGTCTCATTCTCACTTTTGTATCTGTTAAAATGATGGAAGGGATGGAACCTTTCCTGGTTTGCTTCCTGTGACCCTGAGCCCTCCTGGATGTTTGGATGCCAGACCTTGCACGGGTGGAACTGGAAGCCGGGTTTTCCTGTTGCCTTGTTTTCCTGGCTTTGTTTTTCCTCTTTTTTTGCCTTTTAAGCAATTCTGCTGTTTTACCTCTGGCTGCAAACCCCTCTTCTGTGAAAGCCCAGCCTGCAAACCTTGCCAAGACTCTTGTCAATCCCCGTGTTCCCAAATCCAAGCCACGGGAACACACCGAACTTGGAGCTGGAGTTCCCTCGCATCCCTTTGCCCCTGGGGCAGAGAGGGGGTGTTGTTTTGTGGTGTTTTGTGTTGTTTTGTGGTGCTGCAGCAGCACCAGCCTCACCCCGAGCCCGGACTGACCCTGCTCTCCCATCTCCCTTCCACACGTGACCCTAATGGTGTTTTTCCAAGCCGTGGAGCTGCCTCTCTCCCCCATTCTGCTGCCTGTGCCGTTCCTATGGTAACGATGCTCTCTGTGTCCTCGCAGCGAGCAGCTCAAGCTGGCAGCAGCTCACCAGTCCCAGCAGCTCGAGGCTCTGCAGGAGGAGAACGTGCGGCTGGCCGAGGAGCTGGGCAGGAGCCGCGAGCAGGTCACCAGCCACCAGAAGGTGGGTGTGGTGCGGGGGGATGAGCCGAGCCGGGAGCCCTGCGGATAAATGGGGAAGCCACCTGCTCGGGGAGGGTGGAAGTGCAGCCGAGGGAGGGTTGTGTAACCCGGCAGGGATCCTGCCAGGCTGGGAAGGAGCGTGAGCTGAACGTGCCTCAGCCTGGGGAACTGACAGGCACTTGATGCTGCCGTGGGGAGGGGAATGGCCATCGATTAGTGCTGAGGAAAGAGAGCTGCTTAACTCTCCTCATCCCTGCCCTCCCCACTGGAAACCAGGAGTATTTGGGATGTATTTCTGGGTACTGGTTAAAGCTGCTCGGGTGGGCTCTGTCTCTGCAAAGTGCTGTGCCTGTGCTGCTCAAACTTCACACCGTGTGGACTGTGCTGCTCTGGGCAGTGCTGGGGACTGGGGTCCCTGCAAATCCCTCTCTGGAGGCACTTTATGGGGAGAAAATGACTCTCTGAAATTGATTTTTTAATATTTTTTAAACTGTTATGTTTTGAACATGTTGCATTCTTAAAGGATGGGCTTGGTTACCCAGCTTGGATCAGTGGCACTTGCCAAAAGATGAAACAGATTTGCAGGCACTGAGGTGGTGGGTTTAGTCCTTGTGGAGCAGTTCTGGGGACAGGCACAGCAGGAAGGAATCCATGGAAGATCTTGTCCAAAAGGAAGAACACAGAAGATGTGAGTTTCTAGGTTGCTTTTCTGAGACAGCAGCTGTGCAGAGGAGGGGAATCCTTAATAATTTTTTTTAAGCCAAGAGGCTGATTTTTCCTCAAGAGTGCTGTTGGGAAGTGCTGAGGATCAGAGAGTACAGATGTGGCTGGTTCCTAAATCCTTTGAGCTGCTGACAGGAGCAATGCCCAGGCTCCCTGATCCTCAGGAGCCTTTGGGGAGGGTGAGCAGAGTCCCAGACATGTGGGCTCAGCACTGACTCACTCTGCATCTGAGTAGTGGCGTGGTAGGAGAACATCCTAAACAGCTCGTGGGAGCTGCTCCCCCTCCCACAGGCTTGCCTAAATTATTGCAGAGTCTTTGGGGCAACCGGGTGTTTTCAGGGACAGTTGGAACCTGGAAAAGATTCAGTAGCAAATCCTTCTGTGTTTGGACACAGAGAGCCCCTATGGAAGGGACTGGCAGGTGGGTCTGGGGCCCCCTGTGTTCCAACTGACCCCCTGCAATCCTGCTGGTGCATCCTGCTGGCTGTGCTTGTCTTCCAAGTGTGGTGTTTGGGCTGTGGTGTGTTCAGGTGTGGAGAACCTGGGAGAGGCTTTGGGGTCATCCCAGGTATCCCAACACCTCCACACCATGCTCAGCCACGGTGGCCACAGGCTTTGGGATCCCTGGGTTTGGGCTGGCTGTGGGGAGCAGGAAAAATATTCCCATGGAAAATCCTCCCTGGGATTTTGGAGGAGCAGTGCCTGTGTGGCAGTGATGGGTTAGCTCAGGAGCTGCATGGAGATGGTCCCAGAAATGTGGGCAGTGAGGAGGGAGGAGCAGAGCTCAGGCTGTGCAGGGTCTGGGCAGGTGCCTGTTAAAATGCACCAGAAAGGGGCAAAGATGGGTTTGGGAATTTTGAGCCGTCGCTATGGGAACCACATAAATTCTAGCAAGTGTGTTGTCAACTGGGTTAGGAATGTGTGGCTGCATGTGGCCTGGGTTTGCCTGCAGGAAAGGCTTGGCCATGCCCCCACAGTGCCATGGCTGCTCTGCACTCTGACAGGGGTCACTTGCCTTCAGAGACACGTCTTGATCTGCTTCAAGAATTATTTATACTGTCTTTCTACACCCTCCTGGTGTCTATTTTTCATATTAATCAAGTTGTCTGGTTAGTCCCAGCAAAATGCCCCCAGTGAGTCTCAAAGCTGGGAGGTTTAGCAGCACTGCAGCACAGGAAAGGAGAGGTGAGTTGTCAGAAAATGTGGAGGAGATGGTTTCTCTGTGAGAGCTGCATTTAGCTGAGAGCTGGGGGCTGGCACACAACCTGCCTGCTCATGGGAACTCGTTTAACGCCTTCTGTGCCTCTCTGGGATCTGAGGATCTGCTGAAAGAATTGGCTCAGGAGGAGAGCAGGAGCTGTGTCAGGGCTCTGGGGTTTCCATTAGAAATGTATGTGTTGCTGACCTTGTGGATGAACCCTGGGAGCTTGTGAAATCCCCCAGAGACTGTGAAACCCCAGAGATGGTGCTCCAGTCAAGGCTCAGGGAGTTCTGCTGCAGACAGTTCTGGTGGCAGGAACTGCTGACTTTGGCCACTGAGTAAGGAGGAAGGAGGAGATGGGAAAAATAATGATTTGGCCTAAAAAGGACTTAATTCCTTCAGTTTCCCCTGTGTTTTTGTGGTGGGGCTTTACAGTTTGGTTGGCTGGTTTGGTTTGCATTTCCTACACCCACACGATGGGCAATTTGGACCTTAAGAACCTGCAGCAACATTTCCAGCTGGAGGTTCTCAGGGCTTCAGGGTGGCCTTGCTGAGTGACAGGTCTGGTAACAAACACCACCAGCTCTGGGGATCAATAATTCATCTCTGAATAAGGGTGCAGTGACAGACAGGGGTCAGGGGACAGGTATCCAGCTCAGGACAGCCCAGCACTGTGCTGAAGAGCATGGCCAGGCACACGGGGGGCTCTGTTTGATGTGTGGGGGGCCTGGAAATACCCACTGGTGTCCCACTGGTCCCACACCCTGCTGTGTGCACAGCACATGGAAATGCTTCATTTCAGTGTTTTTATTTAGCACTACTGGCCCCTCACCAGCTGATCCTCTTGGTCACTGAGCAGTTTGTGTTTGGGTGTGTGTCTGTGCCAGTAGAAAATCTGTTACTTTAAGGATTTTTGGGCTCTGTAGCCTCTCCCACGTTTGTTTTATGATGATAATGTTGCTCTGATATATTGTACTAAGGAAACAACCCCTAGTGCATTAACTGCAGTCTGTCTGTCCTTGTGTTTTAGCTGGAAGAGGAGAGATCAGTACTCAATAACCAGTTATTAGAGATGAAAAAGAGGTAAGTTGTTGTTCCTGCTGCGTGTTTAACCCACAGTCCCACAGAAAACGTGACACAAAAACCCTGCCAAGAGCTGTTGTGTTCTGTGGTGTCCTGGCTGGAGTGCTGAGGGTGTCACACGTTGGGGCAGAGCTGGAATTGTCCGTGTTCCCTTTAGCTGCACCCCTCCCTCCCAGCCTGGGCTAGTTCTGACCTGGGGGAGCTGCTCAGTGCTTGGTTTAGTCTGCCCTGCAGTGTTGGAGTGTCCCTTGCTCTGGTAAAACCTCATTTTCAGATCTGACATGTCGTGTTCCCAAGGGAGGATGGCAGAATGCAGAAGGGGAAGGGCAAAGAGCAGCAGCAGCAGTTCTGAGCACTCCTGGCCCTTGTGCCAGGGGGTTATTGCAGTTCATTCAGCACTGCTTTCAGATCCAGGAGATGTGTCCTGGGGGACTGGGGCATCCCTTTGTAAGCTGCTCTTCAGGCAATGGTCCCAAGTTATAAAACTGGCCCTGCAGTGGCCAAGTGCAAAATGGGGGCTTTTCAAAGGCAGTTCCATAAATCCTCAACAACAACAGGGCTCCCCATGACACCTCCAGTGTTCCAGGAAAAACAAACCAGCCCTGTCACATTTCCTGGCTTTACAGTGGGCACCACAAAGAACAGGGAGTGGTGCTTGGGTATTTCTGCACATCCCTGGCTCCTCAGGGCTGTCACTGATGCCTTCTTTGTCCCCTGACTGTTCCCTGGGAGGGGGTCCTGCCCTCGTGGATCTCCCCCTGCTCAGAAGGACAGCAGGGACACTTCCCAAACTGCTGCTTCCCCAGGGAGTGTCAGAGTTGGAGCAGCTGCACCACAGAGAGGGCACCTCAGTGAGGAGCTGAACCTCCAGCCTTGGCCAGCCTGCTGAGCTGCAGCACCAGCCTCTTACTGGGCATGTGTAAAGGGTGTTTAAATGGTGTAACTCCTGCAAGGGGGGACACAGTGGGGACCAAGAGTCATTCAGCACTTCTGTTTCACAGAGTACACCTTCAAAGACAAACTCTTCAGTAAGTTCTAAAAGGGAAGGTGTGTGGCTCTGATCTTCCTTCTGTTTTCACTCAGTTGCCTGAAATAATCCAGACAATTCTGAAGTCATTGAAGTGAATTTGACCCTCAGTGGGTTACAGAGAGATGCCCAAGTTTGTGCCATTGCTCAGCAGTGTTGAATAAACTGCAGTAAAGGGTAGGAGGAGGAACAGGAACAGCAGGAGGAACAGCCTCTAAGTGCAGGCACTGGGGGTCAGAACAGGCCAGCACATGGCATCGGTAGCTCACAAAAAAGGGCTGAATAAAGAGCTAATTAAACACACATAATTTAAAACATTCCCCAATTCCACTGAAGTTGATAACAAGAGGAGTGATGATTTCCTCCTTCTGTCTGAGGACATTGAGGTGCCCCAGAGCCATCCTTGTGTTTCAGTGAGGCTAAATCCCTAGTGGTGGTTTTGTCCCCTTCCTTCCCCCAGCAGGACCTGTGTGCCCCTGCTTTGGCATGCCCTGTGTGCAGCAGCCAGGGCAGTGGCAGCACTGTGGTGTCTGTGGCTCCCTGGGGGTGATGTCTGACTGTCTTTGAGCTTCGCTATTGATCGATACTCATCTCATTCCTCTCTCTTCCCTTTCCTGCCCTTGCTTCCCTTGCTATATCTGTGTGTCTTTAATGGTAAGACTCAAGAAAGTCTATCCACGTTACAATAAATAATTTAATTTCTTTTTTTAAGTAAAGTTGTTGTACATATTTTGGCTGCCTTTGTCCCTTGGTGTCTTGCTTTTGTTTTGTAAAACACTCAGCTATATATATATATATATATATGTATTATGGGGGAAAAAAATCTATATATTTTTACCAAAACAAAGAAGCCCCTTGGTGCAAATTTCATTCTTCCTTACAGTATTTTGCATTTCTACTCCATGTTTCTAACATGTGGTTCTTGTTATCTTGCATTTTTAAAGCTTACCCAGTAGCACTTTAAGGTATTTGCTTCATTCTTAGAATTTCTTATTTTTGTAGTAAGGGAAGAATCTGGGTGACTTTTTAATGTTTAAACCAAACCAACCCCTCTCCCCCACGACTTCCACACACTGCTCAGAACGTGGTTTAACCTCCTCAGAAAAGTGCAGGTTTAAAATGGCACCTCCAATGAAAAAGTCATTTTTATTGGTTTTCTTTACCTCTCTGCTGGCAAGGGGATGTTCTGGACTTGAATTGGCAGGAAAAAAGTTTAATTTCACCAAAACCATTTTTTTTCCTAACAAAATGAAGCTTCCCCAGGGTTTTCCTTGCAGGCTCAGTTACTGCAGAGGGCAGTGCCAGCCCCTCCAGCTGCAGCATTTTTGGGTCCCCCTGGAGCAGAGGAGCCCTGTCCTGGAAAAGGGAACACCAGAGCTCCAGCACAGGGATCTTCTGCCCTACCTGTTTTCTCTCCTCTTTTCTTCTCATGTTTCTCCCCCTGGTGTTTTAGTATTGGGGACTCCTGTACTGAGTTTGTAAACATCTTATTTCTTCCCTTCCAAACTGTTTGCCTTTTCCCCCCTCAGTGCTGTGCTGGCTGAAGCCAAGCCCGATAAACAGCGAATTTACCTATTTGTGCCCAAAGCATCTGTTTGGTCCTGATGTCCCAGTGCAGGTCTGGCCAGGTGGAAACACTGGCTCAAGCAGAAGCTCTGGGGATGAGCTGGGTGCCTGAGCTCTGCCCTGGGCTCCCCCAGCTCTGTGCTCTGCACAGGAGGGGGCTTGGGCACCCAGAGCTTGTGACAGCAACTTCCAGCTGTGCCTCCAGTGTACTCACAGCTCCCTTCCCACTGAATCCTGGCTGTGCAGCCCTGCCCTGCCAGCAGCACCCCTGGCACTGGTGGCACCTGCCTTTGGTGCAGCCCAGCAAAGCACTGCAGCCCAGGGGTTGGGCTGGAGCATGTTTGGCACTGCTGCAGGGCAGGGAGTGGCTGTGGGGCTGCAGTGCTCTGCTGGCTCGGGGCTGGCAGAGGGGTCTGTTACACCAGGGCCCTGCTGGGTTCTATTGCTGGGATTGTACCTTGGATTTGAAGGTGAGATCACAGTCTGCAAGTTGTGTTTCCACTCCTATTGGCACCAAACCCGAATCAACCAGAACCAAATCAGCCTTCTGGTTCTTGTTTGGTAGCTGCCTCAGCTTCTCTAAACCCCAGATTCTCCACTTGCTGCTTCCATTGCCGAGTACAATCTGAACAATGAAAGAATTGCATTGATTGTGCTCGCATTGCTGAGTTCCCCTCGCCCTCGAGCCGGGGGTTTGTTGTGTTTCATGCTCTGGGTATCGTGGCTCTCACTAACTGTAGATGTTGTAGAGGTGTGAACTTGGTGTCTGTGCCCTGAGCATCCCCCCACACAGACCCTGACCCCTGGGCAGCCCAGAGGGCACAGTGTGGTTGGGAATCCCTGCACCTGCAGGAGCTCAGGGGGCTGCCCTGGGGCGCTGCTGCCTGAGGGGAAAGGAGAGTTGCTCCCAGAGAAAAGTAAGCACAGTGTTGGAAGGAACTCTCTGGGGTTCTTTTAACCAAAATTGTTGAGCTTCTGAGGGGTTTTGTAGCAATACTGCTCCCATCAGAGGACACTCCCTCACCCATGTGTGGTGTCAGCCTGCACGGGTGTGAGGATGGCACAGCTGTGGAGCCTGAGGGCAGGAATTGGGGGCAGAACTCAGATCTCTATTGGATCCACAGAAAAGGTTGGGAAAAATGGACATACCTGCACAGAGGGGACTGTGCCTGCTTTGGAGGATTTCTATTTAACCCTTCTCCCATGAAGTAGAGCAAATCCCACATGGTTTGGGGCTGAAGCTGTACTTGATAAAGGCCCCAAAATGCTCCATGTGCAGGAAATGATGATGTCACTGAAATTAGTGAGGACCAGCTGATATTTCCAGCCTCATCCATGCTTTGCATGACAACTTGTACAATGAGCTTTGCATGCCTCTTTTGCTGCTGGTTAACAATTCTCAATAAGTAACAAAACTCTGGAGTCAGGTTTTGTGGAACATTGTGCAACATGTTTGTTTATCCTGTATCTCCCCAGTCTATTAACTTGCTCCTTTAAATTGAAATGGATACGGTGCTATGCAGATTCTGGCATGTACTACCTAGGTAAAGTTTTTGCTTTGTTTCCACAGTTGTAACATCTGAAATGTTTATGCATATGTAAAACCTTAGTCAAGTACACAGTTGTAATTTGTGTTTTAAGAACCACTTCTTACAGTAATTTAGTACTTGAAATTAAATGAAACTACTTTAGGCCACTACAGTTACCCATTCATTAGATGATTTCTGGTTGTGTTTGGTTTTCTTTTAGAGAATCAACTTTGAAAAAAGAAATTGATGACGAGAGAGCATCTTTACAGAAATCCATCAACGTTACTAGTGCCTTGATCACACAAAAGGATGAGGAACTGGAAAAACTCAGACATGAGGTAAATGAGGAGCAGTGGGCAATCCCTCATTTCATTTGAGCTACAGGCAGAGGCTTTGTGTGCTGGCTGATTGTTCTTTAACGTGGCACAGTTAAACCCTGGCATTAAATCTGTGGATCCCTGTGCTGAGTCAGGTGACTCCTGGCACAGTTTTGGGGGCTGTTTAGCCCTGGCTGTGAGGGATGTGGCCTCGCTGCCCTGACTGTGCCAGGAGGCCCCAACCCCCTCCAATACCTCTCACAGATCACGGTGCTCCGCGGAGAAAACGCCTCTGCAAAAACCCTGCAGTCAGTGGTGAAGTCCCTGGAGTCTGACAAGCTGAAACTTGAGGAAAAGGTGAAGGACTTGGAGCAAAAACTCAAGGAAAACAACGAGCAGCCTTTAACTGTCATGAGCCCCTCAGGTACAGCAAAACCTGCTCCACTGTCTGTGCCTTCCAGAGACCAGCCCGTGGCATTGCTCCACTCTGACTGAGCCATCCCATGTGTCACACTGTACCTTGTTTGGTTTTTTCTTTAAAGGTGATGCTGCTAATCTGCTTCAGGAGGAGATTGCAAGAGAGAAGCAGGTACTGGATGTGGGCATGAGATGCTAACCCAGCAGTGTGGCTGTAGGACAGGGAAGTGCTTTTCCAAAGACAGTTCCTATCAGGTTTTATCAGTCAGGATTTTATCTGGCAGATTTATTTGTAGCATTCGGATTCTGAAGGGAAGTGTTACTGACAGTAAATACAAAGAATCAAGTGGTGAGTGGTACTGGAGACAGTTCAGATTGTGGGAATGGGAGGAGGGAAGGAAACAAGGGTGGCACAGTGTGAGCTGTCAGTGAGGTACAGCCCAGCAGAGCACACTCACTGCTCCTTGGCCTGCCTTCCAAGAGTTTCTTGGATGTGAATGAGGGAAAGGTGTGGCCCACCTGAATCTGGTGCTTGCCAAATTGGAGAAGGGGGCTCGCTGAGCTCCCAGGCTCCTTCTGAGCTGCTGAAACTGAACATGTTGGCCTTGGGCTCTTTGTAAGTGCAGAGCTGGAGTCAGCACAGGGTTGGCAGCCATGGAGGGGGCAGGTGCTCAGCTGGCACCTTCTTGGGACCAGTAGAAATGTCATTCAGAGTCTGGTAATTCCAGGGGTCACATGTGTGAAGTGCTGCTGTACCACAGGGGCCTGTGCCAACAAAAGCCTAGGAGAGATGGTTAGAATAGAATCACCTTCTGTTTGTTACAAAGGCTCCCTCAGATCACTGATGTCAGTGACAGGGATTAAAGCCCTTGCTAGCTGTGCAGTGATAGGCAGTGCCATGAGCATTCACTAACCACCACTCTTTTTCTGCTTTTCTGCCTCCCTGAATTCACCTGCTGATGGCAACCCTTCCTTCCACCAGGGCGAGGTAGGTTCTGTTTCTTGGCTTCCTTTATTCCCTTTGCTGTTGATTTGCCAAATGTTCCTGGGTTACCCTGAGCAGGGCCATGTTCTGGGGCTGTGGGAGGTGCCACCCCGGCCCCTCTGACTGTCCCTGTCCTTGGCTCTCCCAGATCGACTTCCTGAACTCAGTGATAGTGGATCTGCAGAGGAGAAACGAGGAACTGAACCTGAAGATACAAAGAATGTGTGAAGCCGCCCTCAATGGCAACGACGAGGAGATAAATAACTATGACAGGTATGACAGGCAAATCCTTGCACAGAGTGAGCGGCTTGTTTAGTCAATGTCACAGTGCAGGGGGCCGGGGTGTGCAGGGCGGTGCAGGAGCCGAGCCCTTCAGAAGGGAGCTGTCCCTGCTGTTGTGCTGAGCTCTGAGGCGATTCCTCAGTCGCTGACCTGAGCTGTGCTGCCCCCGCAGTGAGGAGGAGAGCCTGTCCAAGAAGAAACCGCGCCTGTTCTGCGACATCTGCGGCTGCTTCGACCTGCACGACACGGAGGACTGTCCCACGCAGGCTCAGGCGCTGGAGGAGCCGCCGCACTCTGCGCACCACGGGAGCCGGCGGGAGGAGCGGCCCTACTGCGACACCTGCGAGGTGTTCGGCCACTGGACGGCCGAGTGCAACGACGACGAGACCTTCTGAAGGGCCCGGCCCCGCTCGGACCTCGGAGCACCCACCAGCAGCGGCTGTGCTGAATGAATGTCAGCAGGAGGGACGGCCCCTCCCGCCCCGCCCGGCCGCACCACCGGCAGGGAATCCAGGCGTGTTTGGGTCCTACACTAATGAACGAGCCCTGTCCCTTTTTAACAAACTGCAGTGGAAGGTAAATAAAAGATTTAACAGGTGACTTGATGCTGTTTTTTCCCAGGTTCTGGGTTTGTCCCGCCCTTAACAGGAAATGCCCCCGTGCTGTCGCATCTGTGGATGGGAAAACATGTATAGGAATGAAGCACTAGAGTTATATTAAAGCTTATTTAAATACCTTAAAAATATGCTGTTAATTTTCATATTTGCACTAAACCATTTTAAGGCTGAATTTGTACATTTAGATTTTTATGCATTTTTTTTTTTTGGACACTGGACTGAGTTGAGAATTATTTCATCTTTATTTTCATTTCCTCCTTTGAGTGCTCAGTGCTGTGAGCTCTGGGCTGTGGGTTGGTGTGACACGTGGAAACAGGTAAGGAAGGGCTGGAGCTGCTGGGGGGTTGGACACCTGTATGGTGTGCACACCTGGAACACTTTGTGGGACATCCCTGTTTTGCATTCTTTGAGCTTCTATATAGTGAGTGTGTGGTGTGTGTGTATATATGCATATATATATTAAAGTTATATTTTGGAAAAAAAAAAGTGTTTTCTTTCCTATCTGTTTCTTCAGAGTGCCAGGGCTCTTTGTGGGCTCAGATGTGCTCGGGGGCTGCCCTGTAAAACCCACCATCCCTCAGGCTGGGAAAGCCCCCTGAGACCAACCTGTGACCCCACAATCCGTGTCACCCAGACATGGCAGCAAGGGCCACGTCCACTCTTGGGCACCTGCAGGGCTGGGCACTCCAAACCTCCCTGGGCAGCCCCTGCCAAGGCCCGACCACCCTTTCCGTGGAGAAATTCCTCCTGCTGTTCCACCTGCCCCTGCCCTGTTCCAGCCTGAGGCCGTTCCCTCTGCTCCTGTCCCTGTTCCCTGGAGCAGAGCCCGACCCTGCCCTGGATCCATCAGGGCCTTGCAGAGCCCGAAGTCCCCCCTGAGCCTCCTTTTCTCCAGGCTGAGCCCCCCCAGCTCCTTCAGCCCCTCCTGCTGCTCCAGCCCCTTCCCAGCTCCCTTCCCTTCCCTGAACCCTCCAGCCCCTCCGTGTCCTTCCTGCAGCGCGGGGCCCAGAACGGGACGCAGCCCCCACAAACAAACACACATAATCACACACACATACAAACACATAACACACATACAAACACACACACAGTCACGCACAGCCCACCCCGAGCTGCTCCCGCACGCCGCTGGGCGTGGCCTGGTCACGTGTGAAATGGTCACGTGCGGGGGCGGTCACGTGTTCCTGGTCACGTGTGCTGTGGTCACGTGTTCCGGGTCACGTGGGCAGCGGCCATGGCGGCGCACCTGAGCTCGGGCAGGGTGAACCTGACGGCGCTGCGGGAGGCGGGACGGAGAGAGCTGCGGGAGTTCCTCGACAAGTGCGCGGGGACCAAGGTGGGGGCCGGGAGGGGGGTCACTGGGACTGGGAAGGGGGTCACTGGGGCCGGGAGGGAGTCACTGGGTTGGGATGGGGTCGCTGGGCCGGGCTGACCCTGCTGTCCCCCGCAGGCCATCGTGTGGGACGAGTACCTGACCGGGCCGTTCGGGCTGATCGCGCAGTACTCGCTGCTCAAGGTAAGTGTCGGGTGGGCCGGGGGCGCTCCCAGCCCTGCCCCGGCCCTGCCGCACTCGGGTGACCCCCGCGCTGCCCCCACTGCACAGGAGCATGAGGTGGAGAAGATGTTCACACTCAAGCCGGGCCGGCTGCCCCCGGCCGACGTCAAGAACATCATCTTCTTCGTCAGGCCCAAGCTGGAGCTGATGGACATCATCACGGACAATGTGCTCAGGTACCAAGGGCAGGGCGGGTGCTCTGGAGCTGCTGGATGAGGGGACAGGTGTGGTTTGTTACACCTGGGCAGGGAACCAGGGACCAGGTGTACACACCAAACTGCAGTGCAGCCACTTAGGGGGCTCCGGGTGGGTGCAGGAGAGGGGGCTTCCCTTTGGCTGCCAGGCAGGGGGTCCACTGCTCCCCCTTCTAACTAGCTGCACTGGGTTACGCTGGGATTGATGGTCCCTTTGGGAACTGCAGCACGGCTGGGCTGTGTGTCCTGCAGGCTGAAGGCAGAGCTGGGGGTGGCTAGCAGGATGACCCAGGGCAGCGCTCCTGCGGGGGCTCTTGCAGGGAGGACAGAGGCCGCGCCCCGCAGAGGGATTTCCACATCCTGTTCGTGCCGCGCCGCAGCCTGCTGTGCGAGCAGTGGCTCAAGGAGCAGGGCGTGCTGGGCTCCTTCATCCACCGCGAGCAGTACAGCCTGGACCTCATCCCCTTCGACGGGGACCTGCTCTCCATGGAGTCTGAGAGCGCCTTCAAGGTGAGCGCTCGGCTCCTCTGTGAGGGAAAACCCACTGTGGCTCTGTGTTGGCTCTCGGTGACCTGCGCAGCAAATGTGTCTTATTTGTGAGGCCTGAGCTGAGCCTGAAGTTCCCTGGGTGTTTTCGCGCCAAGCGCTGAAGGAACAGTCACTACCTCCAGCTGTTGTTGTTATCACCAGTGGGGCACTGAAGCACTCAGCCTGTGTTGCTGTGCAGCCAGGGAGGTGTGTGTGATGGTTCATCCTGCACTGTGTCCTGTGCTCCCAGAGTGCTGTGTCTGGGGACAGGATGGGCTGGGAGTTTCTTTGCCCCATAAGAAGTGTAGCCCAGAGGATGTGTCAGGGCTTGCAGCTGCCGTGAGGTGTTGGGTGCTCAAATTGGCCCAATTAGCATGGGAGGCTCCTTGCAGTCACTTTCTGGCTCTCTTGCTCCATCAAACTGGGTTTGCATGTGGAGTTCAGAAATATTACAGTGTCTGGTGTACTATTTGATGTAAAGATGGCACAAATTATGAGGACCATATTTGCCAACAGCCACAGTTTGTTCCCCAGCCTTTGTCTCCTCTGAGCTGTTCACACAGACCTCACTCTGCTGTGGAAGCAGCTGCGTTGGACCAACACCTCCCATCAGAATCCTTCTGTTCTTTAGGAATGTTACCTGGAGAGTGACCAGACCAGTCTGTACCACGCAGCAAAGGGGCTGATGACACTGCAGGCTCTCTACGGAACCATCCCACAGATCTTTGGGAAGGGCGACTGTGCTCGGGTGAGGCTGAAAAAATGCATCTTGTTCTTTGGAACTGCCTTAAAGAGTGTTTGGTTAAAGGCACCTCTGGGGGTTTTTAATCCAGCCATGACACTCATCCTTTCTCCTTCTCTCTGATCAACCTGTGGTTGGGTTGGTACCTTTTGTGAGGAAGGAGCAGCTTGAGGTGAAGGCCATGCTGTGGCCAATTGCTGTTTTGCCAAGCTGTGGAGAGAAGGATTTTGTTTTCTCAGTCTCATCCTGCCCCATCCATCAGCCAGTCTGTACCTCCTGCCCTTCCCTTCCCTTACCCCGGGCTGTGCCCACACTCGCAGGGCCCAGAGCTCAAACCCATCTGCTGTGGCCTGCACCGTAACCAGACGGGCGTGATTTCCTTTCAGCATGTGGCCAATATGATGATCAGGATGAAGCGGGAGTTCCCTGGGAGCCAGAACTCCATATTCCCTGTGTTTGACACCCTCCTGCTGCTGGACCGCAATGTGGACCTGCTGACCCCGCTGGCCACGCAGCTGACGTACGAGGGGCTGATAGACGAGATCTACGGCATCCAGAACAGTGAGTGCTGTGGGGCAGGGGGCTTGCTCATGTCCTGGGGAGGGTGCAGGGTGTCAGGGGGGGTTCTGCTTCATGAAATGGCTGTGATGTGGCAGCAGCTCAGCTGAACTGAGTGCAGGGTTGGTGCAGTCCCAGGCTGGAGCCCATCAAAACCCACTGTGGATCTCTTTCCCTGAGAAGGAGAGCTGAGCAGTGTGTGGTTATTGAATGGGCATGTTTTGGATACTGGCTGGGTGCAGACACAGTGACAGAGCACATGGTGTACAAGTAGACAGGAGTCCCTCACCCTCCAGTCTGGCTGGGTCATGTGTCACAGAGGGGACAGGGACAGTTTGTGAAAGGCCATTCAGAGTATGCTGCTGCTCTTCAGAGGCAGTGAGAAAACTCCAGAGAGGTGTTTTGGGCTGTGATCCCTCCTGCTGGCCTGGCCTGGCTGCAAGGCTGCCTCCAAGCCTCTCCAAAAGCAGGGGAGTTGGCACTCGGGTTCTGATCTCGTATGTTTGTGTAGGTCCCTGGGTGAGTACAGTGAGACTCTGCTTAATTAACACCCAAGCACTGCCAGGGGTGTGGGCGTCTGTTTATATTTGCTCTGCTGCTCAGAGCTGTTTCCAGTTCAGGGGGACATGTTCCAACAGCCTGTTAATCATAACCTGTGGTGGTGAAGTTCCAGTCCTTCTAAGGGCTATTTCTCTGCCTTTGGTAGCTTATGTGAAGCTGCCCCCGGAGAAGTTTGCCCCAAAGAAGCAGGGCGAGGGTGGGAAGGATCTCCCCACGGAACCCAAGAAGCTGCAGCTGAACTCTGCGGAGGAGCTGTACGCCGAAATCCGGGACAAGAACTTCAATGCTGTGGGGTCAGTGCTCAGCAAGAAGGCCAAGATCATCTCAGCAGCCTTTGAGGTGAGGCCTGGGTCCAGCAGTGCATCCCTTGGGTGTTTTTGTCATCACATAAGTCACAGTCTGCCCTCAGCAGGGCTGTGTCTGGCAGCTCGAGCTGCTGCCACAGAGGAAAAACAGGTAGTCTTGAGTTGCCTTGCAGGAGAATTGAACTATAAATTCATGCTTATGTATCACCTTAGACAGCTGGAGAGTTGTGTGGGGCATGTTTGTGGTTTTATTTGGAAACATCCTGTTGATGATTCATAAAGAAATTGAGATCTGGTATCTCGGCTTTCAGCCTTCACAGGGATTCTCAAGAGAACTCGTTACTTTCTTTGATTTTATTTCCTTTGTGTTTTTTCGGCCCCTTCACCTCTGCCACATCTAAGGGGAGGTAGTTGTACCTTAACTGAAATATTGAGTGCTCAGCCCCATCCCCTAGTACCTGTTTGCTTCTGCAGTATCAGTGCTGGAGGTGCTAAGGTTGGATTATTCATACTGCCTATTAAAAAAAGAGAATTTTAAGACATTGTCAGTAGTAATAGGTGATAATGAAACAGCAGCATATTGGCAGCAGAGGATTTCTTAAATTGCAGTCTCCATAATTATCACTCTCCTGCCTGCACTTGCCGGTTTAAATCTTTCACATATGAGTCAAATTGTTATTATTTTTACTCCAAGTTGCAGCAAGAGGCAAGTAGCCCACATGCAGTGCAGACCTCTGGACTGCTCTGAGAGCTGAACTCTGTGGGCTTAGCACATCCTGGCTCAGAGCCTGGGCCCTTGCTGCAGCCAGGTCCAGGGAATGGCAGCCCAGCTCCCAGCACCTTTCACTGCTGCTCCAAGGGGAAATGTCCCCCAGCTCTCACAGCACTGGCCTAGAGCTCCAGGTTTACTGTCAGCCAGCAAAGTAATTCCTCTTTGTGTAAAAAAGGGGGTTTCCCTGGTAGGGAAACAGAGGTGCAGGTAATGATGGCTGGAGTCAGACAAAGGTGGATAAAGTGATTTGCAACACCAGTATAATGGAAAAAAAACAGTCTGATGATCCTGTTTTATTATGTCCTGCCTCTTCCACTGATCCCAGTGCTGTTATGGGTAATGCTGTGACTTTAGTGAAAGCATTTAAAGTCTTTTATCTGAAAGGTTGAGTATCTGTGACTCCTGCAGGTGCAGAGAGTACAGTAAAATCGTTTTTCCTGATAAATGACCTGGTTGGTGTTACTGATGTGACCCTTTCCTTCAGGAGAGGCACCATGCCAAGACGGTGGGGGAGATCAAGCAGTTTGTGTCGCAGCTGCCCCACATGCAGGCGGCCCGGAGCTCGCTGGCCAACCACACCTCCATCGCCGAGCTCATCAAGGACATCACCAGTGAGTATGTGCTCAGCCTGGCAGAAACTGGCTTTGCTCCATCCACTTGCATCTCTGCTGAAAGGTTAGAAGTAGAAAATAAGCTGTCTGGTGCTGTTGTATTGATTTTCATTCTTTTCCCGAAGCATCTGAAGATTTCTTTGATAATTTGACAGTGGAGCAAGAGTTCATGTCTGGAATAGACACAGACAAGGTAAGTGGATAATGACCATTAGCAATTATTTTTTTTTTTCCGTTTGGGTTTTTTTGAGAGAGGGAACATCTGATGTAGATGTGTAGTGATGTGGCTCGTGGAATTACCTGTCCCTCCCTTGATGCAGCTTTACAGCAGGGGGGTCTGAGCTGTACAGGGGCACTGTGTGCTCTGAGGCATTGGTGAAACATTGAGGATGGTTCATATGAATTTTTCAGTGCATCAGGCAAAGTCTGGCTGCTGACTGTGGAACTGCCACGGTCTAGGGAGAGCCCAGGTGGAATCAGTGTTTTGCAGATGGTCCTGAGCTGCACGGAGAGCAGCTGCACCCTCTTTCTTGCTGTTTTGAAGACACCAGGCAAACTAGATCTTTCTTTCCAGGTCTTACAGGCACATTGACAGTTCTTTAAATAACAGCTCATGTATTTTATTTAATAGGTTAACAATTATATTGAAGACTGCATAGCTCAAAAACACCCATTAATCAAGATCCTCCGTCTCGTTTGCCTGCAATCTGTGTGCAACAGTGGACTGAAGCAGAAGGTTCTGGACCATTACAAGAGAGAGATTCTCCAGGTTGGGCTCTGAATTCCTGAGAAAATCCAGACCAAATCCTCAGCTTTACAACACTGATATTTGAGACTGACCTGTTACATCTGGGTAGTGCAGAGTCCCAGTGTGCACAGAGGGAGCACTGGGAGTCTGTCTGGGCTCACAGCAGTGGCTCAGGGGTTCTTGTGTGTTACAACACGGAGATACAGAGCTTTGTATCACTGCCCTTTTTACTGCTATGATTTAAACACACTAAATGTGATACACTCTAGAGATAACTTAACCAAAAAGCTTTTTTAAAAGAATACCTTTTTAGAATTAATATCTTTGTCTTTTTTTGTTTTTTTAAACACTCTGGGTTAGTGATATGGTATTGAAGATGATTTTGTCATACTGCAGACTTATGGCTATGAACATATATTGACCTTAAACAACCTGGAAAAAGCTGGGCTGCTGAAACCTCAGACAGGTGGCAGGAATAACTACCCCACCATCAGGAAAACCCTGCGCCTGTGGATGGATGATGTTAACGAGCAGGTAAACAGGCACTGCTCACTGGTGAATGTTACATATAACCACAGAATGATGCAGGAAACCCACCTTTTTTCCTGTAATTCTTTATTTCTGTGGTGCTGCTGTGCGGGGTGAGGGGCTCTGATGTGCTGCTCCCTGTGCTCTCCTGCAGAACCCCAATGACATCTCCTACGTGTACAGTGGGTACGCCCCGCTGAGCGTGCGCCTGGCCCAGCTGCTGGCCCGCCCGGGCTGGAGGAGCATCGAGGAGGTGCTCAAGATGCTGCCAGGGCCCCACTTTGAGGAGAGGCAGCAGTTACCCACTGGCCTTCAGAAAAAACGTAAGTTTTGTCTGGTTTTTCCATGTTTTAAAGGGAAGTGGGAGAGTCCAGCCCTCTGTCTCATCTCCCTGTCCCACAGAAGTATTAGATCTAACCATCCTTTGACAATTGTTTAACTTCCCCTCAGAGCACAAAAACAAACTCTAACCTTACACTGTGATTTTATGATGTAAAATGACTTCACAAAGAATGTCAGCATTTGCTCTCCCAGCATTAAAACTGCTCAGGCAGAAGCACAGCCTGTAGAGACTGCAGAGCTGGGAGCAGAGTCTGGATTTCTGAGCCCCAGGCTGCTATTTCACCCTCTAAGTTTTACCTGTAATTCAGCTGCTGTGCATAGTTCAGTTTTAGGTCATTTGCATTTGACTGACAGTTGTTGCACAGGAGATGTAAAAATCCAAGCCAACGTGCACCTTTGTGTGACTGCCCAGGTCAGCACGGTGAGAACAGAGTGACTCTGGTGTTCTTCCTGGGAGGGGTGACGTACGCAGAGATCGCTGCGCTGAGGTTCCTGTCCCAGATGGAAGATGGAGGCACAGAGTATGTCATTGCCACCACAAAACTCATCAATGGAACAACCTGGATCAAATCCCTGATGGAAAAACTGGAGCCTGCCCCTTTCTAGGGGGTGTGGGCAGAGACAGTGAAGTGAGAGGCCTTGTGTGACACAGGCATGTCTGGTCCTGGCACTGCTGCTTGAAGTTGGAGAAACAGCAGTGAAGGGAGCTCTCCTGAGACCAACTCATGATGCAGTGACCCTCACCCTTCGTGTTCCAGGTGCTTTGTGGAACTTCCTAATAGGCAAGTGGTGTTGGAAGGCACTAATAATGGAATAAACAGGGGGAGAGGGAAACATCTCTGCTCATGGTCTGACCTGGCAGCCAAGCACTGGGGGAGTGGTTACCCTGGTCCTTCTCTTTGGCAAATTGCTTTTTTTTCTTTCAGTTTAGTTTTAGGGGGAGATGGAGGCAGGATGTTTTCTGTTTCTGATTTCATACCAGTATTCCCAGACTGTGTCTCTGGTGCCTGATACATTCCATGGATGCACTGGCTGTGTTTGTCAGAGATCTGTCTGCAGCTCTAACTCTGATCCTTGAGCCTTTTACTTCACTTGCCCCTTGACCGGATCCTTGTGAGGGGACTTGTTTGTCCCAGATACACCCACCTGACTGTGGAAAGCTACTCCAGAGTATGAATTACATCATTGTGTCATGAGCTGATGGTTGAGTACACGCAGACACTCCCCCTGTGCACTTGGGCCAAACAAAGCAACAACAGGGACCCAGTAAACAGCAGGTTTCAGACAGACACGTTTTTCACCCCCCTGTTCAAGTTATAAACTGTGGTATTTGCTGTCACAAGGTGTTGTAGAGCTCAAACTTGCAAAATGGAATTTTCCACGGGCTTGGTGGCTGGCACTTGCTGTTGCTGAGCCACTGTGTGCAAGAGGCAGCTCCCTGAGGCTGGGAAGGCAGAGCAGGGGTGTTGGTGGTGCCTGTGCTGCTGGTGGGCACAGTCACTGTACTCACAGGCTTTTAACACTCTTAAACAGTTAAAGATAACTAAAAAAAAAATCAAACTGAAAACACTCCACACCTTAAATCACTCTCTTCCCAAGCATTTCTGCTCTTAGCCATCCTGCATAATATGTCCCAATAAAGCCCTTCATTTTTCCAAGCTGTCACAATTGTGACTGTGGTGGGGTTTGGTCTGTTGTTTTATTTTCTGAGTTCTGGCAAAGGAGCCCCTTCATGGAGCCCCTCTGTCTACTTAACTCCAGTTATAAAATAAAGATGTGTTTGACCTTTTCCTGGAAGTGTTTCTGCTCTCTCTCTGGAATATAAAATTAAATAAAATAAACCAACCCCCTGAACTGTGGTAGCTGTGTTCTTCCCCCCCTGCCCCAGGATAATGGAAGTACTTAAATTGAACAATCCCAAGGAAATGACTAGCCCTGATCAGGCTGGTTTGTGCTGTGTAAAAGTTATGCCATGAGTGAGAAAAGCCCCAGTTCCCCAGCTGACTNGGCCCTGATCAGGCTGGTTTGTGAACTGAGGTCATGCTGTGTAAAAGCTATGCCATGAGTGAGAAAAGGAAACCATGCAAAGCCCCAGTTCCCCAGCTGACTCAACTTTCCATCTAGACTAGCAAAACATTTTTGTTCGTAAAACTAGAGGCAAAACTCCAGACACTTGGTAAACTCACCAACACTGCTGCCTATTTTTTTGCAGACTGTAGGCTGCACCAGCTCCGAGCTGTCTGGTCACTCCATCCACAGAAAGTCTTTGCCTGGAACTACTCAAGTGCAACAACAAAAAAATAAACCCCATCCTGACGTTCATCAATTCCCTGGAGGAGCAATTACTACTTAACAGGCTTCCTGAGCAGCTGATTATGTTCTGCTTCTGTCCAAGGCCCTGCTGACCATGAGGGTAATAATTTGATAACAAGAGAGCCTAATTAAATTAAGGGGCCATTTTCTACATCATAATATCTTTGTAGGTAAGAGATTTGATCTGCAGTACATAATCTTCCTTCTCTTTGCTGTCTGCATTACAAGCAAAAACAAAAAAAGAAAACATCACCCAACCTCTACCCCAAAAAGACTTTCACTTTTCATACAGCATTATCAAAAGCAGTTTTGCTGAAAATAAATATATTCTGGCTCCCTTTTGCCCTCACTGAAGAGGAGCTGCAGTGCTCGTGCTCTCGAAGGGTGGGATGTCTCCCTGGGAGGGCAAGGGTGACACTAGAGCAGGGACCTGGCGACACTGCTGGCATCAGGTTGCCTTCAGCCCAATCTTTTGGAAGAAGAGCCTGACTCAGTCTGCACAGTCCCACCGTTGGGACCAGCCCCAGCTGTGTGTGAGCATCCTCCTCCTCCAGAGTGGCCCTCAGAGCACAGGGCTCTCAGGGAGCAGAGCCAGAGGTACAGCAGCCTTCCAGAGAACAAAGTCTAAAATGGCACATTTTGTTAGAGGAAAACCCCTACACCTAAACCAATGCATGTTTTGACCTGGTCACACCCAGCCCTGGTGCTCAAACTCCAGAAGGGCTGTTGGCAGAAGCCCCTGGGGCAGGGGAGCTGTTTGGCTGCCGCGGGCACGACGCGCTGTGTCGTATCATAAGCGCCCTGGCCACACCTAGTGCCTCAGTCCTGCACACACACACCCCCCGTGCTCCCGAGCGCACCACAGCCACAGCAGCTCACTGCACAAACCCTCTCCACGCCACCAACCCACGGGGCAGCTGCAGAGCAAGACTAGGGAGAAACGGGACCTCGAGGAACTAGAGCCTGGGTAAGCAGGTCATTTCTTTATCAGTATCTTTCTAGATAACCAGAAAGCTCTTAAAACCCATGGATGGAAAACCTCGCTGCTTTGAACAACAGGGAAATCACAGCTGGTTTAAAAATTAAATCATTTCTATACTTTATACTTCTGTCTGAGCTTAGAATTAAATGACTGAATCCTTTAACAACACCAAAAAGTGAACTCTTTATCACAAAAGCTCTTAAAAAAACCATTCTAAGTGGCAGGATGAGAATTCAGTTTGTTTTGGCTGGCTTTAGGCTGCTTAGAAGAGAAATAATCCTTTTGGGTTTGCTTTATCTTAAGTCTGGTTTAAACTCCTTTATGTGCTTGACCAAGGGCATGAATATTTTTGATCAGGCACAGCTGTGGTAAAAATTTAAAAGAATACAGAAATTGGAGAGATGATAGAATTTTTTAGGTGGGTCTTCACAGCTTTAAAGGATCTAAGGAGCCAATGACTTTTGTGAAAGAGTTTAGATTTCATTTCAAACTAAAAAGTGAGCAATCACTTTGGAAGCAAGTGTAAGCATGACTTTAAAGTAAAGCTAGAAGATGAATTCTAAAGCATTTTACCCTATGTCTCCCATCTAAAGGTTATTTTTAACGCGAGATATAAATATTTGCCTCTGCAAACTTGTATTTAAGCCTCAGTTTTCGTCGTCCTTAAACAGAAGGCTCGCTTTGTGCCAGTATTTCCATTAGATGCAATTATAAAATTAAATATTAATGGTGGCTTCCTTGGAGGAATTGACCACTTTGATCAGAACACGCTGTTGGTAATGCACCATCAGCGGCCGCTCTGGTCCTGACGCTTCCTGGATACCCAGCCCCTGCCACAGGGGAAACATTCTAGGAGCCAGCTGCACTCTGTAGGAGCCTCTGGCCTCACCCACAGGGCCTGTGCCTCTATCTCCATTTGCTTCGTTACCAGTCCTGCCTGGGAGGCTTTGATCAGATCCCAAACTGTCTTTCAACAGTGCACAGCTCCACAGGACTCTGAACAGGCCCGCGAGTCCCGCCGGACACCCTGACAACATTCCAGGTGGGCACCAGCCCTCCTCACACAGGGTCCCTCCCCACAGCAGAGCCCCTGGGTAGAAATTACATTCTGAATTAGTCTCCCTGCTCAGAAAGACTCCACTGTCCCTGTTCCTACAGGCAAGGGGCAGCAGGCAGCACCAGCCCCAGGGATCCTACCTGCCGGCGAGCGCGATGCCGGAGTCCTTCGCCATCCACGTCCTCAAGGTGCTGAGGGAGCTGCTGGCCTTCGTGCTGTTCAGCTACACGGTGCTGCTCGGGGCACTGCTCCTCGCTGGCTGGACCACCTACTTCTTGGTGCTCAAATGAGGGCTCTGCTCCAGCTCCTGCTCCAGCTCCTGCTCCAGAGGCAACCGGCTCCGCAGCAGATGGACGGCCCTTCTCCCGGCGCCAAACCTGCCAGTGTTTTGTGTCCTTGCTGCCCCAACACAGTCTTATTTTCTTATGTAAAAACAATAAAGGTTAAACAAAAAGGTATCCACTTGCATGCACTTTGCTGATCTTTGTTGCTCTTGCAGATTCTTTGTGTCTCCCTGGATATTTGCCTCTGTTCCCAGCAGTTTTCTCCTGTTACTCCCACCCTGCCTACAGAGGGAGAGGAGGGATGCAACATGATTCCAACATGATCAGCATCTCAATAAACAAGTCCTGCCTTGTCCAACTCTGCCTCATTAAAGGTGTGAAGGCAGAGATACAGAAATTACTTGTCATTTTTTTAGAAGTCCTGGGAAAAGACGTTTCAAACCAGGATAAGGTTTCCCTCTCCCTACAGTTTTGTGGGGTACAGGGACACCAACTCCACATCAGCCACATCAGGGTTGTTACCTGGTGTTCTCAGGCTTTTCAACAAATGTTTAAAGCATGGAAATACACAAAGGATGTGCCTGTGATCCAGCACTGCCTCATAAAGCAACCTGTGCTGAGCTACTGAGTCTCTGAGAACAGACAGGAATTTCTGCTGTAAATAAAAAGAGATATAATTGAGCAAAGCTTTTGTATGGAATTACACATGAAGCCTTTGCTGGAGAAGGTGGGGGTTATCACTAGCATGGAACTAGCCAAAATCAAAGTGGCATCATGTACTCTTGCACAACAAAATGGATTAAACCTGGGCTGGGGAGCAGCACCTGTGGAAACCAGACTGTGCTATGTCAGTGCTGCCAATTTTAGAAGTTCTCTAAACTCAGAGTCTGCTTTATAAAGGAGACTTTGTTTATTCTGCACAGGGTACAAGGTGGAGGTTTCCACAAATCAGCTCCCCAACCATCAGCGCTCTTCAATATTTACACATTTTGGCAAACACAGGAATTAATGTTCATTGGTTACAAGGTANAGGAGGGATGCAACACAATTCAAACATGATCAGCATCTCAATAAACAAGTCCTGCCTTGTCCAACTCTGCCTCATTAAAGGTGTGAAGGCAGAGATACAGAAATTACTTGTCATTTTTTTAGAAGTCCTGGGAAAAGACGTTTCAAACCAGGATAAGGTTTCCCTCTCCCTACAGTTTTGTGGGGTACAGGGACACCAACTCCACATCAGCCACATCAGGGTTGTTACCTGGTGTTCTCAGGCTTTTCAACAAATGTTTAAAGCATGGAAATACACAAAGGATGTGCCTGTGATCCAGCACTGCCTCATAAAGCAACCTGTGCTGAGCTACTGAGTCTCTGAGAACAGACAGGAATTTCTGCTGTAAATAAAAAGAAGAGATTTAATTGAGCAAAGCTTTTGAGTGGAATTACACATGAAACCTTTGCTGGAGAAGGTGGGGGTTATCACTAGTGTGGAACTAGCCAAAATCAAAGTGGCATCACGTACTGTTGCACAACAAAATGGATTAAACCAGGACTGGGGAGCAGCACCTGTGGAAACCAGACTGTGGTATGTCAGTGCTGCCAATTTTAGAAGTTCTCTAAACTCAGAGTCTGCTTTATAAAGGAGACTTTGTTTATTCTGCACAGGGTACAAGGTGGAGGTTTCCACAAATCAGCTCCCCAACCATCAGCGCTCTTCAATATTTACACATTTTGGCAAACACAGGAATTAATGTTCATTGGTTACAAGGTACACAGTTCTCTTCCTGATTAGTCTTTTACCTTCTGTTGGTCAACGATTCCCTCATTTCTCGTGCTAATTAGTGCCACTTTCTCCTCTTTTAGCTCAGGGAGTGTTTGTGCCCCTCACACAGTGTTTGTTTTTCCAGCCCCTGGACATCACTCAGAGCCCCTTGGCTGCTGTTCCAGTTTAAATCTCCCTTCCAAAGGCTGGACATGTGGGATCTTAAACTGCTGGTCCTTCAAAGACATGTTGGAGTAACCAGAAGATATAGAGGGGATTAACAACATTACAGCCTGAGAGCTGGAAAGGGCCAGAGGACCAAAGAATGTGGACCAAAACAGCCAATATAGGAACAGACTACTAATTAACTTAGAGCAGTGCATCACTTAGACCCAAAGAACGTTAATTCCTTTGTTTGTTAATACGTATAAACACGTGAAAAGTCTTAAAAGGGATATACGCAGCTGGCACCATGTCTAGGTACCTGAGGCCGGAATAAAGCCATGCCAAGACTCCAATAACTACAATTAATAAATAAAAAAATGAACAGGCAGACAGATAAATGAAAAATAAAAGAATAAGTAAAGGAATTAATCTCGCTGGGAGTTAAAAGAAGGAATTGAAGGGTTTCTGTCCCCCCGTCGCTCGCTCCCCCCTCACGTTCCCGCCATCGCCCTCACGGCCCCGTGACGTCACCGCGCGCGACGGGCACGCACAAGATGGCGGCGGCCGGGAGGTGGCTGAGGGGCTGCTGCTCCCTGCTCAGGTACCGGGATGGGGCTGAGGGGCTGCTGCTCCCTCCTCAGGTACAGGGAGAGGGGCTGCCGCTCCCTCCTCAGGTTGCTCTGTGCTTTTCTTTTCTCTGCTGAGTGTCTCGCTGTTGGGCCCTTGGCCCTGGGGACATTGGCAGGGCATGGGGTGTAAATAAAGCTGGCTACAGGAGGCCCGAGTGTCGCGGGGTTGTAACAAATTCCCTGCCACATTTCTCACCTGCATGTACCAAACACCACCTTTACGCACACTTTTTGATCTGTGTTTCAGCATTACTGACCATCAGCAGTGTGTTGTAACCAGATAAGATACATTTCCCCACTTAATAATTCACTATTGTGCTTGTCATGCACTTATAATCAAGTAAATATAAAATTTGAAGCCAACTTACCCGCTGGTGGTTTCGCAGCTGCGCCGTGGGGGCCAGCTGAGCTGGGGCAGCCTCGGGGTGGTGTCCTGCCCCCTGGTCCCTGGGCTCAGCTCTTGCCCTTGCCTTTGCAGGCACAGTTTCCCCGTGCTGGCTGGTGTGAGCAGACGAGGCCTCTCGCGTGCCAGCGGCCGGTGGCACCAGGCCCTGGGGCTGGGGGTGGCCCTGTGTGCTGTCCCCGTCGTGGAGGTAATGTTGGAAGGGGGCCCTCCTTCCCTGGGAACAGCTGAATGTCCAAAAACACCCATTTAACCTCGTACAGCCTCGCTCTGGCCCTGGGAGTGGATCCTCTGGGGGAGCTTGGCTCGTAAGGGGGCACTGCAACTGGCAGGGGGGCTTGGCCTTGGCTTTGTTTTGAGGTGCTGTCCGTGTGGAGGAGCTCATGGAACGCCTTGTGTTGCAGCAGCAGGGCTCAGCGTCCCTCAGCAACGACGCCCTGATCCGCAGAGCCGTGTCCCTGGTGACAGACAGCACGGCCACCCTGCTGTCCCAGACCACCTACGCGCTCATCGAGGCTCTCACCGAGTACACAAAGGTGGGCTGAGGGAACACACAGCTGGCACTGGTCACTGCTGGAAATGCTGAGTGATCTGGCACTCACTACACCTCCTAAGCCACGCTCAAATTGGACTTTTTAAAATTAACTTAATCCAAGAGGTGTGGGGTTGGAGTTGTTGGGTCCCTTGGAAGCTGTGGGGTCACTGTTGGACACCAGAGCTGGAAGTTACTTTTAGCTTTGTTCAACTGTTCCTTTTCAGTTAAACTTACAGAAGCATGGCATGGGTTGGGTTGGAAGGCACCTTAAAGTTCATCTCCCACCCCCTGCCATGGGCAGGGACACCTCCCACTAGCCCAGGTTGTTCCAAACCCCATCCAACCTGGCCTTGGACACTTCCAGGGGTGGGGCAGCCACAGCTTCTCTGCCCAACCTGTGCCAGGGCCTGCCCACCCTCACAGGGAACAATTTTCCCCAATATCCCATCTAACCCTGCCCTCTGGCAGTTTGGATCCATTCCCCTTGTCCTGTCACTCCATGCCCTTACAAAAAGTCCCTCTCTTCACTTAAACAAAAATCACCCTGAAACTCAGAACTTGCCTGTAGAAACTCACCCCATTTATTTATATTACCTGTGTTCTGAGTTCTCTGTTCATGTATTTGATTTCCCTTCTCTGCCCACCTAAGACCACAAGGTGAGTTTCATCAGAACAGTGGGGTGAGCCATATTTAAGCCTGAAACAAGAAGATATGGTTTTAATTTTATTCAAACTGGCACTTTGCTTATAAAGTATTTGCATTCCAGTTTATGGCCCTATTAGTCCAGCAGGGATATGAAGAATAATGTTGTTAATTNAGTTCTCTGTTCATGTATTTGATTTCCCTTCTCTGCCCACCTAAGACCACAAGGTGAGTTTCATCAGAACAGTGGGGTGAGCCATATTTAAGCCTGAAACAAGAAGATATGGTTTTAATTTTATTCAAACTGGCACTTTGCTTATAAAGTATTTGCATTCCAGTTTATGGCCCTATTAGTCCAGCAGGGATATGAAGAATAATGTTGTTAATTAGCACCAGGTAACCGTGAGACAAAAGCAGAGCTGTGCAGACTGCCACGTAACAGTGTGAAATGATTCCTTGGCAGGCAGTTTATACCCTGGTGTCTCTGTACAAGCAATACTCCAACCTCCTTGGGAAGATGAACTCGGAGGAGGTGGATGCAGTGTGGCAGGTGGTCATAGGAGCCAGAGTTGATGTGAGTGAGCACCTCCCTCCCAGAACATTCTCACCTCACTCCCCTTTTCACAGGGGTGGGAGAGCACGTGGGGGCTGTTCCACCTTGTTCAGTAACACCTTGTTGTCCTGCCAGGTGAAGACAAAGCAGCAGGAGTACCTGAGGCTGGAGTCCAGCTGGATGACGGCGCTGCACCTGTCCGAGATGGCAGCAGAGGCTGCTTACCAGTCAGGTGAGCACACACACACCTGACTGGAGGGGAACAGTTGAGACACACAGAGATTCATTCGGTTAATCTGACAATTCACAGCTCCNAAGCAAAGTGCCACTTTGAATAAAGTATTTGTGTTCCAGTTTATGTCCCTATTAGTCCAGCAAGTATATGAAGAATAATGTTGTTAATTAGCACCAGGTAACCCTGAGACAAAAGCAGAGCTGTGCAGACTGCCACGTAACAGTGTGAAATGATTCCTTGGCAGGCAGTTTATACCCTGGTGTCTCTGTACAAGCAATACTCCAACCTCCTTGGGAAGATGAACTCGGAGGAGGTGGATGCAGTGTGGCAGGTGGTCATAGGAGCCAGAGTCGATGTGAGTGAGCACCTCCCTCCCAGAACATTCTCACCTCACTCCCCTTTTCACAGGGGTGGGAGAGCACGTGGGGGCTGTTCCACCTTGTTCAGTAACACCTTGTTGTCCTGCCAGGTGAAGACAAAGCAGCAGGAGTACCTGAGGCTGGAGTCCAGCTGGATGACGGCGCTGCGCCTGTCCGAGATGGCAGCAGAGGCTGCCTACCAGTCAGGTGAGCACACACACTGACCCTTCCCCTTACAGAGTTGAGAGACACTCTGTATTCATTCAGTTAATCTGACAATTCACAGCTCCTGCCTGGTTTTTAGAGGTGATGGGAACTTACATTCTTTTTTTGGCTGCAAGTCTGTAGAGGCATTCTGAGAACTAGGCCTGTAAACTTCATACGTGGTTTAGGTCAAGACCAACTATGACCAAAAAAGGCTTGAGGGAAGAGTTTAGTCATTTTTAAAGGCTCAAGCACAGTTCTGGCAGCCACAGAAATTAAGGCTGCCTCAGAGTGCAGCAGGGCCTTCTAGCTGAATTCAGTTGTATTAAAGAAAGAAAATATACTAATTTTGGTCTTTGTGTGGAGATTTGATGGCTCTGAGACTGAGTTATGAGCTGGTTTGTTGTAAACTGGCAAAGTTATGAAGTGGAGAGAGGGAAGGAAAGCAATGAATATACAGGGACACACTGGACATGCCTGAAAAAGACCCAGAACCTAGAGGAGAACAGGAGGAGAAGGGATTCCAAGTACAGCAGTGCCACCAACACCACTGCTGTAGGTGACAGGACAAGGACTGAAAGGTCCTGGCACACAAGGACTGGGCTGGGCTTAGTTCTCAAATCCACAGGCACAACCTGATCCCTCTGATCCAGCTCTAGCTGTATCCCAGGGGGGTGGGAGCAATGAAACCTCAAAGCAAACTAATTGTTGTTGGAGGCAAATGGACAGTAAATGCATTGAGCGTTAATGGAGCCCGAGAGCTATCAAAGCACAGCAAAGCAGGTGCTAATTACAGTAATTTCCTTCACTGAAGGTTTGCCCAGTGCTCCTGTAACCCAGCGTTTCACTTGTTGCTCCCTCCAGGTGCAGACCAGGCCTCGGTGACAGCCCGCAGCCACATCCAGCTCGTGAAGACACAGGTACAAGAAGTGAGGCAGCTGTCCCAGAAAGCAGAGACCAAATTAGCTGAGACTCAAACAGAGGAGCTCATCAAAGCTCAAGGAGAGGAATCCTCATTGCCACAGGGTATTTTAGGAAATATAGAGGAAGAGGATGACCCTTACCTTCGGAAGGACTGAACAGAACTGAACTGCAGCAGACCACAGAGTCAAGCACAAGTTGAACAGTCCCAAACTCTGAAGTGTGGGATAGTCTAAAACTGCTGAAATAAGCCCATGATTCCATTTTTTTCCCCAAGCAGGATTGCTTTAGAAATCGAGTCACTTCCAAGTATTTGGAAGGCCTCAATTTTGTTTGTAACTCACTTTGTAATACTTTTGGATCCACTTATTTAAACAATTATCTATGCAAATGTGAAGACTGTTTTAAAGGATAGCCTGGTGTTAATCGTGTCTCTACTGGGAGGTTTGGTGTGTTTATGGGAGCTCTTTAGGGATCAGCCAAAGAAGTGAATTTAAAGAACTTTGTTTTTAACCTGTGAAGTAAATGATGTCTGTGAGGAGATGCCTTTATTAAACTGTGCAGGAGCATCTCATTGTGGGTGTGACCATTTGAGTGAGAGATTAAACCCTGTTTTCTGTTTAACCTTAGACATTTTTAACATCTGAGTTGGCAGCTGCTCCAAATTCCACTGAACTGCACTGGGGGAAATATTTGCTGCGGAGCTGAGACCTTTCCATGGTTCCTCTGGCTTTTGGTGAGGTGTTGCAGTTCAGCACAGCATCCTCTGCCACCCAAGAGACAGCTGTGAGGTTCCCCAGGAAGCAAAAGGAGGTTTGATTGTCACGATACTGTGGTTATAAACAAAACTATTTTGGCAACTGGTGTGTACTTTACAAAGCAGTGAGCAAAAGAGAGTTTTACCTATTTGAATGCTTTCCAGCACAAGTTTCAGGAAACCCTTCTCTCTTTTGCAAGCTTCGTGTTTCACTGCACGTTTCCAAACCACAGGTGTCTTTCACTGTGCTCATTTTCTAACTTGACAGCTAATATGAAATTTGCTTGGTAGAACAGCAGCCACTAGAACTTTTATCACTGCTGATTGGAATCAGTTAATCCCCAGCCACCAGGTTTTGTAAAACACACATTAATTATAGGTTTTTCACCACGAATTAGCATCTGACACACTGCATCTATGTGAGATTGCTGTTACTATAATGAGTAGGAATTTCCTGTAACCTAGATTGTCTCATTTTGCCTGTCTGTGGAACAAATGCAATCTCAGCTGCACAGCACTGTACATTTATAGAAGAGTAGTAAAGGAATTAACAAACCAGCTTTCCTTACTCCTCGCTGCGTGCCGTGGTATCCAGGGAGGATGGCTCAGTCTGGAGTTCAGCTCACAGGGAGCTGCCAGTGTCTGCTGTGCTGGGAGGTCCCAGACTCAAGCATTAGACAAAAACCCACTGTGATGAGAGGATTATTTGAGCAGAGGCACAGCCAAGGCCTCAGGAGCCAATTTTCCTCTCAGGTCAGCCTCTAACCACAGCTGCTCTCGTTTGGCACCTGCTGCAGTTGAAGAAGCCCTGCCAAGGTGCTGACCCAAGTGCACAAACAGATTGTGTTCCTTTCAGAGCTTTACCACAATAAATCAGGTGTTTGAGTAGCAGAGAGACAGCCTAAGACAGATGAGTGCTGCCAGGAGCCTGCAGAGCCAGACGACTCCTTCTTCCCCTTTCCAGGCCTGCTCCCAGCCCACTTCTCCTTTCATTGCATGCCCTGCACTTCCCAAGAGTTGTTCCTACACACATCCAACCTGATGTGACAGGAGCCCCTCAGTCCAGTCAAAGTGGGGGTGAGGAGCACGAATGGCTCCACATCACTGCAGAACAGGCAGGAGGGAGTCCCTCCTTTATTGGAAGGGAGAGCTGCCAGCTGGGGATTAGCCCACACACCTAAGCCCACAACAGACATGACATCACACTCTGTGTTCCTGAGCTTGCACTGGGAATCATGGAGTGGATCAGAAAAATGCTGGCACAGCAGCTCCCAGGGTGCCCGCCCTGCCTGGTGCCCTCCCCAGGACAGAAACCAGCGCCCAGAAACCGGGTTGTGCTGCTGACACTGGGCCTTGTTTACAAAGCCAGCACACCTGAAGCTACACATGGGCCATTCCTCAGCCACAGATCACTAATCCCTGGCAGGGCTGCAGCCAGAACACACAGCAGCAGCTTGTAGAAGACCACACTGAGGATGGACACTCACCCCTCAGCAGAGAGACAGACAAACCCCTACTCACACCTGGCACAGGAACAGCTTACATGAGAGTGGCCCCTTCTGCCCCAAGAGTCTGGGTCACACCCTGGGGCTCAGCCACAACTGCACCAGGAGCTTCAGAAAGCCAAGGCAGCACGTCCTGCCAGGAGCCTGTGCAGCCCTGCAACACCCCCTGCCCCGAGAGCTCCCCACACCTCTGGCCTCGGCGTGTCCTCAGTGTCCCTGTCTGCCATCCAAGCAAAACCTCCTGGAAGCACTTCCCAGGCACCTCTGAGGGGTCCAGGGCAGCTGGCACTGGAGACAGCAATTAAAACAGCACAACACAAACGGCTCTGGCTTCTGTTATCCCACACTTCCTCTCCACCCACTCTAATTTCTCTTCCAAAGTTTTCAGGCTGCTTCCTGCTCACACACAGCCCAGCAGCTTCTGCTCCAGCAGCAACACATCCTGGCACTGAGAAGTTTCACAAAAGTACCACCAAATCTTAGTTCTGTATTTGATCTTTCCTCAAATTAGCAACTCCAGCACATTGAGATGAATCACTTTTGTATTGATGCATCTTGTCTGGACAGGGCAGAGAACAGCAGCTGCTCATGGGAAAGTCCCCATTTCCACAAAACCACCTCTTTTTAGTGGCTCCCTAATGCAAGATCTCAGATCTCAACCTTCCCTGGTTTTTAGGGCTCTTAGCTTTCAGGACACCCAAGAATATTCCTGTGAAAACTTTCCAAAACTGTGTTTTATTTGTACCCAACATTACAACAACAAACCCCCCAAATCCTCCCACACAACAAGAGAAGCTACAGCTGCTCTTCCTACCACTGTGATAAGTCACATAGTTCCTCTCACACCTGATCAGAAAGTCTGTGCAATAGTTTCCAGTGCAAGTAAACCTGTAATGAGCTGTAAAAGCCAAGGGCTCGAGGGAAACCCCAGTCCCCTGTGTTCAGGCAATATATTTTTGAGGGTTTTCCTTCCCCACTCTGCTCCTGTTCTGCTGTTGGGCAGGAGCTGTGGGATTGCTGCCCTGGACAGTGGACCCAGCAGCACACCCTGGCCTTTCTTCCATCCCTTCAGGTAATTTCTAGTGCTCTGTCACTCGTTAGTCATCACTGGCCTCCCCCATGAGCCCGAATTTGGCCTGCAGTCAGACACCAGCGTTGTGGAGCCTCCATAGCAGGTGGCCCCTCACTCACGTTCCCGTGGCAGTTGTGACTTCCCCTGGCTCCAGTCCAGCTGGGAGGAACTGAGCCAAGTCCCCAGTGCTGTGTCCCACCATCCCCACCCTGTGACAATCCAACTGCTTCAAGTAACCCCCTGACCCAAAACAACTCACTGCAAACCAAACCCCGCCAGCTCCAGCGCAGTCTGTTAGTAATTGACTCATTTTTAGTTTAGCATCCTGTGCCTGTCAGCAGTCACATCCCCACTGGGCTCATCAGCAGCTTCTCTTCCAACCCCTGCCTGATGTTGTGTGTCACAGACACTGCACACCTAATGCTGTCGTCCTTCACCAGCGTCCACATGATCCACATCTCTGTGGGGTTGAGTCTGTGCACAATCATCAGCCCTTTGTACAGGCAGGGATCAAAAGCATTGAAAGGCCTCTGGATCCCAAAAGTCTTAAAGCCAGCGTGGTTCTTTGGGGTCACCGACATCTGTGCCAGACACATTCCCACAAACACATCATCTATGGGGAAGAGCTCCGTGTCCTCTGCAGTGCTCTGGAGGCGACGCACCGTCTCTCTGGACATCACATAGCCCCCTCCTCCTGCATAGAGAGGGTAGAAGGAGGCTCCATACATGGACTCTGGAATAAAGTACTTGACCTTGGTGTTCCTGATGGGCCGGGCTTTGGCGATCACATCCCCAGCAAAGAGATCCTGTTCAGGGTCCAACTCTTGGAGGAACTCGACGATGTTGTAAGTGTTGACAAACACGTCATCGTCTCCCTTCAGCACAAACCTGGCGTGCAGACAGTCCTGCATGAACCAGCGCAGGAAATGCAGCTCCTTGAGGGTCAAGTTGAAGAAGTTGTCAATGAAATCCCACTGCAAGATGTCACCAAACTCCTGGCTCTCGTACGCCAGCAGCTGGTGCAGGGGCTGGGTTTTGGCCTCGGAGCGCCCTAGAAGGAACACCAGCTTGATGCTCTTGCCCCTGATGGAGACCTCCTTCCCCCACGTGTTCCTGATTGCCACCCGCCGGTCTATGTTGATCGGGGAAGACTTGATGGCCAGCAAGAGGAACATCTCTTCCCCACAGCTGGAGGGCTTCAGCAGGACCGGGAAGTGCCGGCAGTGCTTGTATGTCAAGAAGACGCGATGAAGCTCCGGGAGGGCGAGAGAAGAATTGGCGAGGCTCAAGTTCGGCAAACACTTGGTGGGTTCAGCACTGTCCAGACCCACAGACTTCAGTTTGTGACTCACTTTCTGGTCCGCTGATGATTCTGCCAGCTTCTCCTCTTTCTTCATGTACAACACGCAGGCGAGCAGCGTGATGGAGAAGGTGTAAAGGGCGATGTTCCTAACCCTGGGGTACATGGCAGCCCCTGGAGCTGGGCAGAGNTCCCCGCACACACACCCTACATCCCACACAGACACCCCAAACCCCGCACAGACACCCTACAGCCTGCACACACACCCTACACCCCGCAGAGACACCTCCCTACACCCTGCACACCCCGCACAGACACCCTATACCCTGCACAGCCCCGCTACACACCCCCCTACACCCTACAGACCCGCCCTACACCCCGCAGCTCGTGCAGAAGCTCCACAGCAGCCCCAGACCACCACAAACCCCGAGGCATCTCCCAGCTCTGGCGATTCAGCCCAGCCAGGATCCACGCAGCGTTCCTGTGTGGTTTATTTCCCACTCCGCTCCTGGGGGTTTTCCACTTCCACGGCCACGTCCTCCTGGCTCTGGGTGTCGATTGCCAAGGGCCACCGAAGCAGCTGCACCTGGAACTCAACGGTCAGTGGCACTGGCTGAAGGTCTTGGCCCACCTCGAGCTCAGCGGTGTCTTTGTTTTTTCTTCTTCCTGTGGAAAGAAGTAAATCTGTCACCGTTTTGAGACAGTCACCCTGAAAGCAGCAGCGTGCAAGGGGACTTGCCCGCGGCATCAGCACTGACTGCTGAGCCTTCAGGGAAATCCATTCGAATATGACTTTGGGTAAGAAGCCCAAAAAGTATCTTTAGGCAGGCAATTGATCTGGGTGCAAGCTTGTTTTGTTGTTAAATTCCCCTGGGACACAAGAAAGATGCATAAATAAATGATTTCAAGGATCCTGAAAAATCAAGTGCTGGGTAACATGAGACCTACGTGAGACTACTTCTGGAGACATCACTCAGGACAAAGCTCGCTGCCTTTCCTCTGAGCTGTCTGGAAGGGATCCCAGTTCCTCTGAGAGGACTTATTATTTGTGTGCATTTGGTGACTGAGGGATGCAAATCAGCCTCAGCTCCTGGCTGTGAGAGTGCTGGTCCCTGCACAGCCTCGCTGGACACGTGGCTGGGAGCCACCCCTGTCCCTGGCAGCGTGGCCACTGCTGCAGCTCCAGGGAGCTTCGTGGTGCCTGGGTGATCAGCGAGTGTTGTGGTGACTCAGGGAGCAGCCAAGATGTGCCCAGCCCACAGCAGGATGTGCAGGGGTGCTGGAGCTGCCCCCCAACCACAGCTGGGGTGTTCCTGTGAGTCACTCTGGAGCACAAGGCTGGGGGACACGGGGTGGAGCAGGCTGTGGGGGCAGCTCATTTTCAGGCAGTGTGAATTTTGCAGCCACACTTTGAAACGTGCACTGGGTGGCCCTGTGGTGCAGCCAACCAGTCCCCACCTGCGCAGGCACACAGGGACACCAAATTAAGCAGGAGTCTCTAATTGCTTTGGGTTTCCTGCATCAGCTTCTGTGCACCCAACACCATCTCTGGCCACACAACCCCACCCAGAAAGAGTTCACTCTCGTTCAAGCTGAAGGGGAAACCTCCTGCTACTGACTGCAGCACTGGGCTGGGAAGGGATAGAGGAACTCCAGTGCTGAGATTTTCTGTTCCACAGCAGCTGCCTGCTCTGCTTCAGCAATGGGCTGAGGGTAGACTGCAAATACACATCATCTTGTGGGGAAGATGGAGCTTCCTTCTTTTCAGGTAGCTGGAAAGGCCACAGGCTTCCTCTAGTGCAGACAATGCAGGGCTCTGGGATCCTCCCCAAAGATGGGGACCTTGTGGTGGCTCACAGAGCAAGAAAAGCAGCCTGGAGCTCTTGGGAAAGAGAGTTAATTCACTCAAATCTGATGCTAGAGCAGGGAAACAAGGCTCTTCTGGTAGCTCTGAGTGGTGCTGGGGAGGCCTGGCCCTCTCCACGTTCTCCTTGACCCATAAGCAGCTTTTCAGCTGCCTGACCACCTCTTCCCTCCCCCACTTCCTCCTGCTCTTGCATTACCCCTCTGATGTGCTGTCACTGCTATTTTTGCAGTCAAAACCAAGGACAAGCAACCTGCAGCAGACAGAGTGAGGTTTGTCTCCAGTGGATTAAGCAACACTGCTGTCTGAGCAGCCTGTGAGCTCTGCATGGGGGAGGCAGGGGACACCCAGTGGGGGTCAGGGTGGTGCCTTCATGGGTGACAACAAACAGGGGTCTGTTCCCAGCCCCACCATGGGCTGGCTGGGGCACATGGGGCTCTCTGTGCAGCTCATCTGCAACCCAGAAAGAAAATAGCCCCCTCTGCAAAGCGCTTTGAGATGTGAGCTGGAAGTGGATGAGGAACTTATTATGCATCCCAGGCAGCTCTCCCCAGCTGCCTCCGCCAGCCCACGCCTGGCAGCCAACACAGAAGGCAGCACATTTCTCACCCAAAAATCTGCTGTGCCCTTCTCCCCTGGCACAGGGTGCTGGGGGGTGTGTGCTGCTCCCAGGGCAGCCAGCAGCCCACCCTTGGTGCTCGTTCAGCCACCGATTCATGAGGTGTCCAGGCGTGTGTCCATGCTGAGAGCCTCACAGTCAATGCCTGCATTCACAGCCCGAGGCTCAGGATGTGAGTCAGTCCCTGCTCATGGGGCTGCCAGGGTGGCTGGGCCCTGTGGCTGCCCCTGGCTGGGTGCTGCTCCTGTTTGCTCTCACACACACCCCCACACACTCTGCCCCACCAGCCCCAGGCTCCATCACCTTTGGGAGACGGGCTTCTCGGGCTGCCCTGACCTCCTTTTGTTTTTTTGCTCTTGTCNGGGTGAGACGGGAGCACACGCCCCCGCCGGGGCTGGCACCGCGCTCCACCGTGTCCCAAACCCCTGCTCCGAGCTGCGGAGCCGCCGCTCCGACTAAAGGGGAGCTGTCCCGCCCCGCTCCGCCCTCCCGGCACCGCCCGTGGGCGGAGGATGCGGGGCTGGCACCGGGCAGCGGGTCCGGGATGATGCAGACCCGCACCGGGCACACCGGGCACCGCACACACACCCNGCCCAAAAAGTATCTTTAGGCAGGCAATTGATCTGGGTGCAAGCTTGTTTTGTTGTTAAATTCCCCTGGGACACAAGAAAGATGCATAAATAAATGATTTCAAGGATCCTGAAAAATCAAGTGCTGGGTAACATGAGACCTACGTGAGACTACTTCTGGAGACATCACTCAGGACAAAGCTCGCTGCCTTTCCTCTGAGCTGTCTGGAAGGGATCCCAGTTCCTCTGAGAGGACTTATTATTTGTGTGCATTTGGTGACTGAGGGATGCAAATCAGCCTCAGCTCCTGGCTGTGAGAGTGCTGGTCCCTGCACAGCCTCGCTGGACACGTGGCTGGGAGCCACCCCTGTCCCTGGCAGCGTGGCCACTGCTGCAGCTCCAGGGAGCTTCGTGGTGCCTGGGTGATCAGCGAGTGTTGTGGTGACTCAGGGAGCAGCCAAGATGTGCCCAGCCCACAGCAGGATGTGCAGGGGTGCTGGAGCTGCCCCCCAACCACAGCTGGGGTGTTCCTGTGAGTCACTCTGGAGCACAAGGCTGGGGGACACGGGGTGGAGCAGGCTGTGGGGGCAGCTCATTTTCAGGCAGTGTGAATTTTGCAGCCACACTTTGAAACGTGCACTGGGTGGCCCTGTGGTGCAGCCAACCAGTCCCCACCTGCGCAGGCACACAGGGACACCAAATTAAGCAGGAGTCTCTAATTGCTTTGGGTTTCCTGCATCAGCTTCTGTGCACCCAACACCATCTCTGGCCACACAACCCCACCCAGAAAGAGTTCACTCTCGTTCAAGCTGAAGGGGAAACCTCCTGCTACTGACTGCAGCACTGGGCTGGGAAGGGATAGAGGAACTCCAGTGCTGAGATTTTCTGTTCCACAGCAGCTGCCTGCTCTGCTTCAGCAATGGGCTGAGGGTAGACTGCAAATACACATCATCTTGTGGGGAAGATGGAGCTTCCTTCTTTTCAGGTAGCTGGAAAGGCCACAGGCTTCCTCTAGTGCAGACAATGCAGGGCTCTGGGATCCTCCCCAAAGATGGGGACCTTGTGGTGGCTCACAGAGCAAGAAAAGCAGCCTGGAGCTCTTGGGAAAGAGAGTTAATTCACTCAAATCTGATGCTAGAGCAGGGAAACAAGGCTCTTCTGGTAGCTCTGAGTGGTGCTGGGGAGGCCTGGCCCTCTCCACGTTCTCCTTGACCAATAAGCAGCTTTTCAGCTGCCTGACCACCTCTTCCCTCCCCCACTTCCTCCTGCTCTTGCATTACCCCTCTGATGTGCTGTCACTGCTATTTTTGCAGTCAAAACCAAGGACAAGCAACCTGCAGCAGACAGGGTGAGGTTTGTCTCCAGTGGATTAAGCAACACTGCTGTCTGAGCAGCCTGTGAGCTCTGCATGGGGGAGGCAGGGGACACCCAGTGGGGGTCAGGGTGGTGCCTTCATGGGTGACAACAAACAGGGGTCTGTTCCCAGCCCCACCATGGGCTGGCTGGGGCACATGGGGCTCTCTGTGCAGCTCATCTGCAACCCAGAAAGAAAATAGCCCCCTCTGCAAAGCGCTTTGAGATGTGAGCTGGAAGTGGATGAGGAACTTATTATGCATCCCAGGCAGCTCTCCCCAGCTGCCTCCGCCAGCCCACGCCTGGCAGCCAACACAGAAGGCAGCACATTTCTCACCCAAAAATCTGCTGTGCCCTTCTCCCCTGGCACAGGGTGCTGGGGGTGTGTGCTGCTCCCAGGGCAGCCAGCAGCCCACCCTTGGTGCTCGTTCAGCCACCGATTCATGAGGTGTCCAGGCGTGTGTCCATGCTGAGAGCCTCACAGTCAATGCCTGCATTCACAGCCCGAGGCTCAGGATGTGAGTCAGTCCCTGCTCATGGGGCTGCCAGGGTGGCTGGGCCCTGTGGCTGCCCCTGGCTGGGTGCTGCTCCTGTTTGCTCTCACACACACCCCCACACACTCTGCCCCACCAGCCCCAGGCTCCATCACCTTTGGGAGACGGGCTTCTCGGGCTGCCCTGACCTCCTTTTGTTTTTTTGCTCTTGTCTTTGCCTTTTTTCTCGTCCTGTGGAGAGAGAAGTTTCCAGTGTTACACTGTGTTGAAATTCAGGGCCCTCACTCAGTCCTGTGACAGCCATGGGGGTGCCGTCACCATCACCGGGATTTAAAGGGCAGGGAAAAGAGGTGAGGGGGAGCAGGAGCACAGCAGAGTGGCTGCTCTGAGAAGAGAATCCAGGAAATAGAAAGTGTTGGTACAGCTGGTATGTGCTGCCATGCTGAGAGAGAGCACCAGAGGAAGCACTAGTGATTTCTGTCACATTGTTGAATGGAAAAATAAACTCACCTCTTTTTCTAGGCCCATAAAAAGTAGCAGTCCTGCTTGATAACACCAGTTAAATAACCACTTCGGCAGCGATGGATGGTGGTTAAGCAGGGCCATTTCAGCCCCAGTTCAGGGAGGGGAGAATGGATGGAGGGATGGATGGATGGATGCCCAGGGCAGTGAGGACAGAGCAGGCTGCAGGGCACACATGTTGAACCCCAGCCTGCAGCACTGCCCGTCCCTGGCAGCCCTGCCTCACCCCTGGCTCAGGACACACTCCTTACCTTCTCCTCTGGAACTGGTGATTCCGGTGGTTTCTCAGGGATCAGGACCCCAAAGTCACACACAGTTGTCACTGGGTCCTCGGTGACCAGCAGGGGCTCCAAGGCCACCCTGGTGGTGCCCAGGGTGCTCCGAATGGGAGGGTCACTGCGGAGTTCACGGGGCTGCTGCTTCTTTCTCTTGTCCCTGGAGGCAGGACGCTGCAGGATACCAGCATGGGGACAGTCCTCAGCACGGGGCTGGGGGCTCTTCATCACAGAGAAGCAACCCCAGCCCAGCCCCTTGCCCAGCACTGCATCCAGGCCAAGATGTGGCCACACAGCTCCCTCCTGTGATGGAGGGGTGACTCTCTAACACACCAAACTAATCCAGGAGCAGGGCCCTTGTTCTCCCATCACTGTTTTAGCAACTCAAATATAATTTGGTCATTGCTCTCTCCCAGCACCCTACCTTGGTACTTCCCCGTCGTTCCTTCCTATTTGTGACTGGGTTTTCTTCTGGATCAGGATCCACAGGCCATGAGAGCACCTGCCCAGAGAGAGGAGCTGCTGCTGGAGGGGCTGGGACAGCCCAGGGTCACTGCCATCCCAGCCTTCTTCCCACAGGGAACACCACACCACTGCTGGGCCTCCCAGCAGCTCCTCCCCTGTCACCCAGCTCTGCCACACACTCACCTTCTCCTCCACAACTGAGACAATCGTTCCAGCTGCCAGGTAGGACTTCAGCCCCACCAAGTCCTTGACAATGTGCTCCTTCCTGTAGCTGCAGTCGATGGTGTCTGCCCAGGGCTTTGCAGGGGTGGCAAACACCTTTGCTGTGTAGGGACACAAGGAAGTTCTTAGGAGACCTTTCCTTCCCAAGGACAGAAGGACCCCCAGGACACAACTGGTGCCAGTTCATTACCCATCAGTCCCCAGCTGACACTGCAGAGGACATCCTGATGCCCACCACATGAGAGGAAGAGCCATAAACCTGCATAAACCTGAGCAGTGGGAGAGAGAATTTAAATTCCTCATTACCAGAGTGAGTCTCGGTCTCTTCCATTGCTGCAGGGTCCTGCTGGTTCTTTGTTTCTCCAGTGTCCAGAGCAGAGCTGTCCACGTCCAGTGTGACCACCGTGGGACTCTGGTGGACTTTTGCTATCTGGAACAGAGAGGGGTCTCTTGGTAGGGCATGTCTGGTTGTGTTTGCATTGGCACCAGGGGGCAGAGCTGCCCCTGAAATCCTATTTCCCAGCCCATTCTCAAGGGAAGAAGGGGCATCAATGCCAGGGGAGGGCTGTGACACAGTCAGCAGCAGGGAGGTTGTGAGTGCACTCCCATATGCACAGCTCTGGGCTCCCTGAGAGGGGCAGGGAACTTGGGCAGCAGGGCTTGTCCTGCCAGATGCAGCCCCACAGGAATTCTGTCCCCAGGACAGCTGCTGCCCCTGCCACATCCATCTCTCCATAGCCTGGAGATGGATTCTCCCTTGCTGTGACCTGCCAAGCCTGCTGGCTTTCAGGAGCACAACGAAGGACCAACCTCAGTGCTGCTCCCATCCTCGAGCTCCTCTTCCTCTGCAAACTCCTCCTCTCCCTCTGCAAACTCGTAGGTCACAAAGTAGCTGCAGGTGATCACCGGGGCCTCGGAGCCAGCATCCAGCTGCAGGAAAGCACTGGGAGCAGGGACTCCCTTCATCTCCCCCACGCTGACAACCACTCGAACTTCACTCCTGCTCAGTTCTGAAAGAAAAGCAGTCTTGCTGTGGAGCTGCAGCAGGTTCCTTCCAGAGGAAGGAGCAGAGCAAACAGACACCTCCAGGTCCCCTCGGTGCCACCCTGTGCTAACGCTGTGACAAGCCACTGCCACCGGGGGTCACTCCAAAGCCACACAAACCCCTTCTGGCTTGGCTGCTCTGCCTCTCTGGTTAAGATTTTACTCTCCGAAGGGCACATTCGGCACATAAACTCACTAAGGGCCACCAAGAGGGGCTCCCCACCCACCCCGGTGTCCCCAGCCCCCTGCTCCTGTCCCGGCTGGGGATGTGCCACCCTGCAGAGGTGGCACCACTGTGTGCAGACAGTGCAGCACCCTGGGAGCACCTTCCCCAGTGCAGGTGTTCCTCTTTCCACAGCTCCAGAGGGAAACACGGGCTCTGACACCAGATGGTGTCTGGGAAGCAATGCTGGGGGCAGGCTGGGGTGTTGAGGCAGTGCTAGGAGTGGGATGGGTTGTTCTTGGGCCTAAGGCAAGGACTACCCCAACTGTAATTACACCACTGCAGGTCCTCTGCCTGTCTCCCCACTTGTACTGGCAGGGTAAAAAGGCACAGAGGAGGCTCTCCTCTTGAGGAGAGGTGACAAGGAAGGCAATACCTGATCCAGAGTTTGCCCTCAGGACTCTGAGCTCAACCCCAGTGAAACCCCCTCCTGGATCCCAAGGCCAGGTCCAAAGGTGAGGGCTCACCTGGCTGCCTCGCCAAGCCTTGGAACTGCTGCCTCTCATCAGGCCTTATGTAGATGTCATCGAGGAAGGACAGCTTGGGCAGGCTGTCCACGAGGAAACCTCTGTAAGTGGGGATGAGAGCCAGGGGGTTCCCTTGGAGCACCAGGATGCGGAGCTTCTGCAGAGTGCACAGCTGGGAGACCAGCCCCAGCAGGTCCGTGAGGTTGTTAAAGCTCAGGTCAAGGGAGATAAGGTTTGGCCTAAGGAGAGGACCCAGGGAGAAGGGAAGGCAATGAGCACCCATCTGAGGATAGAGGGTCACTGCCCTGGGGCAGAAACAGAAACAAAAAACACAGACTGAGTCAAACTGGGGAATCCAATGGTACAATCTCAAAGCCAATTTCAAATCCTTGAGCCATATGGTCCATTGCCAGACTGCCCCACAACTCTAAAACATGTTTCTTTAGCATCCATTAATGATCCCACTGCCTACACTTTAGATTCTTCCCAGGGCAGACTTCCAGCAGGAGCTTTGGGAAGGACATGGAAAAAGGAAGCTGTCCAGGGAGATGGGAACTGTGGTGGGCAGGGTGTCGAGGCAATTTTCCAGGTGATCTCCCCATTCCACACCTTGGCCATGAACCAAGACAACCCCTGAGCATGAGACAGCAGAGACAGACAGCTCTGCACAGGGAGTGGACACAGAGCAAAGCCACCACCCTGCTGAAGGGCTCTACCTTCCCAACAAGGGCCACCTCGGTGGCTTGAGGTCACCTGGTCCCATCTGCCCACCTCCCCTTCAGGAGCCCACGTTCACCCTGTGGCATTACCAGAAATCCTCCGTGAGGAACTTATCCTGGGAAGGGCCACACAAATTGTTGTGTCCCAGCCCCAGGTGCTGAAGCTCTGGAGGAGGCTGAGAGCACAGGTCCTGCAGATCACCCACAGCATTGCAGCAGAGCTCCAGGACCTGCCCAGGCAGAGGGAACAACAAACACCTTTGCAGTGAGCTGTTCCTGCACCCCTGGGGCTGTTTGGCTTGTGCTGTGACCCCAGAAGGGACCTCTTTCCCCACCCTGCACAAGGCACTGCTCGCTCACCTTCAGTGTCCGGGGCAGGTTGGCCGAGCTTATCCTGCTGATGTGGTTGGCAGTGAGGATGAGCTCCTCCAGCTGCTGGAACTGCAACACACCCTCATCCACCTCCTCCACCTGCAAAGACCTGCGTTTGGCCAACGTGTCTCTGAGCCACCTCAGGGCCAAGGTGATGTGGACACATGTTGATCCGTGTCAATACATGTAACACACATTAGCACAACACCCTGGGGAGGGTGGGGGGAGCAGCTCTACCCCAGCTGCAATAATGGCATCTGAGAAGACCCTGGAGTGGGGAAGGTGTCCTTTTCCCAGGATGTTTTCCCTCCCAGCAGGCAGACATTGTTTCCTGACCTACAGCTTCACAGGCACAAGCACTTACTCCCTTGTCGACCATCCGCAGGGACTTGAGGAGCTGGTAGACTTTGGAGCCGTGGATGAGCTCGGGTGCCAGCACAGCCACCTCCCTCAGCAGCCTGTCCTGGGTGCTGCAGTCGGGGGGCAGTGCCCAGGGGCTGTGCTGGTCCCTCAGCAGCTCCAGCAGCGCCTCGGGGGTCTCCTCATCCAGCACAGCCTCCTCCTGCCCCGGCTGGGCCCTGCGGGGGCTCCTGCGGCCATCGAGGCAGGGTTTGTTCTGCAGAGAGGAGAGAGCAGAGGCAGTGACAGCCCTGCAGGCACCAGGCCATGTCCCACAGCTGTGTCCCCTGTCCCTACCCAGCTGCCAAGGCCACAGGGGAAGTCCTGCAGCCCCAGGTGCTGCAGGTACTCCCGAAAAGCAGCGGAGAGGCTGCGGCTGGAGGGTGCTGCCATGCAGCCCTGGCCTCGCAGGGGATTCCTGGCTCAGGAGCTGCTGTCGCTAGGAGATGGTGGTGACGTGGACTCCATGGAACCCAGCACCAAACAAACTCTCCAAGTGGGGTGAGCCCGGGACAGCACCAAGTTCGTCAGGCTGGGAGTAAATCCCTGGGTTTCTGGATCTCCCCTGGATTCTGGGGGCTGCTCCCCACCAGGGAAAGAGCAGGAGGCCTCCTGCAGCAGTTACAGGATGCGTTATCAGCCTCTATCCCTGGCCAAGGAGCTGTGACAGCATTTCCACTTCACTTATCTGTGTCCTGAGGGTCACTCAGATTCCAGGGAAGAAACAGGGAGGTTCCCACGCAGTTGTGAAAGCCCAGCTCTTCCCTCATGTGGAGGGCACTGACACCACAATGTAAGGCCATCATCAGAAAGCAAATACCCAGCTGAAAATACCAGCTCTTACGCTTGGAAAAAAATAGGTGAGCTCCAGGAACAAAAACCACAGCTCTGTCTCAGGTCAGCATCAGGTCTCTGCTCTGTAGACTGATTTTCTTTTTCCAGCGATAGGTGTTGAGGCAGTGGCTACAAATTCCATTTTAGGGAGCTGACAGAGCAGTGTGTGTCAGCAGAACTTCACTAAATGAATTGCAGATCTTCTCTGATGTCTGCTGGTTACGTGGTGGAAAGCTGAACCTCTCAGGTTGGGTTTTACAGACGGATGCTGACCTGCTCCCTTATCAGCTCAGCTCAGCAGCTTATCACAGGCAGGAAAGGAGGTACAGAGTATGCACAGGCTAACAGATTGTGCCATTGCCTGGGGTGGAATAACCAGGGAAACTGCTGCCCTCAGCTTAGGAGCAAATGAAGTCAAATCTTCTAAAAATCTTAGAAAGAGCATCAGCAGTGCTTGAACCTTGTTTCGTGGAACTGGGCCCCACTGCCTTTGGTGCTGCACAAGGAGATGTTCCTGCCCTTGGAGGAAGGCCATATTCCCTGTCTGTCCTCCCTGGCTGTACCCAGGGGAGCTGGAAGGGAACTGGCAGTGCCCAGTGCCCTCTCTGATGTACAAGCTCATGCACTTTCCATCCATCTCGTGTGGGGCACTGACTAGCTGGGAATGGGTTCATCCCACAGAACAGTCCATGAACAGGTCCCAGTCACTGCAGAGGAATTTGTGCACACACCAACCTTTCTATTTTCAGAGAGGATAATTTCACATGAAACCCAGAACTGACTATTTGGACACCAAAATGCTGCTCCTTGAAAGTCTCTCGTGACTTGACATGCCTTTGAAGTTGTAACCACCTTTCACCACATCTGCAATGACAGAGGTGGGAAATGCAAGTGAGGATGTGTCACAAAGGTATTTTCACAGGGGTTTCCTCTGCTCTCCTTTCTGTCCCAAACCATCAGTAGTTCTGCTCTTCTGACCACAACCTCACACTTGTAAATCACTTGTAAGTCCTAGGGATAATTTTGCTCTGTTTTGGTGTGTTTAGTTACTGGAAACATAAAATCACCTCAGGGGAGTCAGAGAGATGGGCAACAGGGATGGGGAGGTGGGATCCTGGGCATCCTCCACTGGGTTATGTGAGAGGGTCCCACCTTGGGGACAGGATCTTCCAGACATCCAGCAACACCCTGAGCTGGAGGCCTGCCCTACCTTGCACACAGTTAGGCTTCTTCACTCCCTGCATCAGCCCACTCTGGCCCTGGCCCTGCAGGAGAACACTGCTGGCTTTGCAAATCAGCAATAGTATAAATCATGCTTCTATTAAAACCACAACAGAGTTTATGTCCTAAATCTCACATTTGGGAGAGCCCAAGGCTTTAGATGGCATGGCTAAGCCAAGCATCCCAAACTCCTCACCGAACAGACGACACAGGACACCATCTCTGTCAGCTGGAAACTGCACCGAGATCACAATCAGTGCAGACAACTCGAACCAACTTCTGATGTAATCTTCCAAAAAACTAAAAAAACCCCAAACTACCAATGGCTAAAAAAAAAAAACCCTGCTGTGGGGGAGCCACCAACGCAGGACTCCGGGGTGCTTAAATGCAGCCTGGTCGTGCCACCCCAGCACTGTGGGCACCAGCAGCTCCAAGGACAGCTCTGAGCCAGCAGCAATCACAGCTCACCATGGAACACCAAGCAGGTGAGTCTGCCTTACCCTCACTCCACACTGGGAAGGTGCACTGGGTGATGCTCATCACTAGCTCAGCCACTTATGCAGAGGGTTGAAACTGATCATTGTGTTCTTTTCTGTTTCCTTTTGTCTCTTCGTTTGAATGCAGAGATCAACAGGCTTGCCATCTTCCTCTTCTGCTTGCTGGTTCCTTTGGGCTCCTCTGCACCAACAGCCATGTCAAAAGAAAGCAAAATTCCTACAGGACAGAAGCATAAGGATTTTACTACTGACATAAAGCCCTTGTTGTCAGTGATAGAAATTCGAGCAACTGAATTGTTTCAACACTATGTAAGTACCATTTTGCATGTGTTGTGTCTGTGTAGAAATCTCTTGAGTTATCGTAGGGCACTAGAAAGACTTCCAGAAAAGAAATATTTGGGTTAGAAGCTAAAATAGTCTGTTCTCTGTATTCCATGCAAGAAGAAAAGCACTCACATTGCATGATTTGAGGGCAGAGTTGGAGCAATGGTCAGGGCAGCTGCAGAAAACCTGGGTGACTTTGCCTCAGGAACTGCCAGGTGTGATCTTCCAGACTTCCTTCTCAGTCTCCAAACTGGGCATCTTTTTGGAAGAATCCAGTCAGATCACTGGAAACATGGCAAGACTTGCCTTGCTCTTCAGTCTGACCCAGCGCTTGAGCACATCAGCCAAAATTCCTGCTCACCCATCCCTTCCTTGGAGAGGGTAAAACATGCACTGAGCCCAAGCGTCAGCTGCAGTTCCTGGGATTGTGTTCCCAAGAGGGTGCTGATAAAAATCAACACCGACATTTCCTCTGAATTCATTGTTAGAATGAAAACCATCTCTGCTGACACAGACGAGAACACACTCAGGCCAAACAATCTCTGACATAAGCAAATTTTGCCCACACAGCAAAGAATCAAAACCAATACTTAGAAAAGCTGAAAACAAGCCAAGCAGGGCAGGAGGAGAGGAACTGCACGCTCACAGCCACAGACAGTGTGCAACACCTGCTTGATCAAAGGGCTGTAGGTGTTGGTACAGCTCCTGAACCACAACCAAAAACCCCAAGTGAGAAATGGAAACCAAGGGATTAACAATTTCTCTCTCTTTTTCCTCTCTCACAGAACATCTGCGTCTCCCGAACGCTCCAAGGCCAGACCTGGCTGCTCGACAAGCCCGAAGCCAAAGACATGGTGAAGAAAATCCCCGAGTGCCCAGTTTTCCATGCCAACTGCTGTGCCCTGCACCACATCCACAGCACCCTGCAGAGCCTGAGGGGCCACGTGGAGCTCCTCTGCAACAGGAGCTCACACGACGTCGTGGATGCCAACATCATCCAGCTGAACACGACGCTGAGCGAGAGAGCTGCTTTCTACACCTGCAGGAGGCAGGACCTGCCCCAGGGCTACCCCAGCCACGCCCAGGCCATGAGCTCTGCTGACAGGATGAGCTACATCTGGTGCTTCCTGGAGAAATACGTGCAAATTATTCAAAATACCAAAAAATTGTACTATGGAGAAGCAGCTTAGTAGGGCGGGATGGGAAGGTACCGGGGATAAATGTGACCTGTCAGTGCCTGTGGGCTCAGCTTGTCAGGAACAACACTGATAAAGTACTTGCTACTCTAGATATTATAACTATGCAATCTAGTTTAATTTAATATTTAAAGGATGAATGTCTTAAGTTATTGATTGTATTTATTATGAAAGTATTTATACTGTTCTATTTGCAACAGCATATAAAAAGGATGGGTCAGGTGATTTAATTAACCAGTCCTGACATAAAGGAGCAAGCAGGAAAGTGTAATTTCAGGAACTTGAATGTTATTTATATTTTTACCTTGCAGTTATTTTCAAAGGAAATGTTGTTTGTCAGTAGTTTTATTTTGTACTTCTGTACTACTGAATTTTATTTATAAATTTATGTGTCTATTTTTATAAAGCTATTTAAGCAATGATATGGTTTATATAGATATTTATTGATATTTTTAACTCTTATATTTTAATAGTGAAAGGGATGAATGAAGTATTTGCTACTTAATGGAGGAATGATTTTACTCACTTCCTGTCATTACCTTTGGATAGAACCTGGAATTTAATTAAAATGAGATTAAATAAAACAACTAGTGCTGGATTCTCTTTTTCCTATTTAATCTTTTTTATGATACTTTTGCACTAACAAACTGAACTCACAGTTTCTGGTTCTTATGTTAATGACACCAGAAACAGCACATCTCCTTTCCCATCCATTTTTATTCCTAAAGCTTTGTTTCCTGACTGGTTTCTCCTCTGGATGCACCAGTGGGAAATCTTTTTTTCCTGAGTTTCTGAAGGCCAAATTATTGCAACTTTTGCGACCCAGCTCCAGAGCCTGGGTTAAGATTTACGGATTTTCCCAGTTTCTGACCAGCCCCAGCCCAGCTGGAAACATCCTGGACTGGCTCAGGCACAGCCACTGCACCAAATTGATCCCCCCTCCTGGGGCTGGGGACAAGGCAAAGCCACTCCAGTGCTCTGGGAGAAACAGGAGTTGTCAGGTATTTGTTAATCCTTTGTTTTGCATCAACTCCTTATTATTCCAAATTAAGGGAAGGTTAATAATAATGCAATTATTTCAGTCTAAATAACCAAAAGTCTAAGCTGGACTAAGCATTAGAATCAGTTCCTAGTTAACATTCTTTATCTACTAGAAAAGCAAGTTCTGAAAATTCACATTATTTATCTATCTAAACCAATGATTTGACTTGAAACACTCATGTATGACCCAAGCAAAGGGCCCCCTCACTCCCTGGCATTGGTGTTGCCTTGCCCAGGACTGCTGATTTGTGTTTGGAATGCCCAGGGAACTGCAGCTGGATGGAGCTCCTGCATTCCAGAGGCTGGGAAAGCCCAAGAGGAGACACAGTGAGGGTTTTTGGTCCTGCTTCATCCCCTGTGTCCTCCTTCCAAACCCTCTCAGTACCAAACACATCAGTTCCAGCTCCCCCTTGTGCTGGGGCAGCTCCAAACACTAACACAGCCCTTGCTCCTGCCATGCCTGAAGAACCAGCCCTGTTCTGCCCAGGCTTCTCCAGGAAAAGTGGGGTTTGACACCAGCTGAGTCACTGCCAGGCCCCAAAGAGTCTGAGGGGGGATCCTGCAAAAGTAGGGAGTGTTTCCCAAGAGGAGCAGAAGGACCAAGGGTAGCCAGGCAAAAACTCCTCCCAAAGGGTCCCAAATTCAGACACCCCTGTGGAGATGTCATGTGGTGGTGACAGGCAGCAGGTGCAATTCCAGCCTCATATCCTTCATTTTTAATGGAGAAAGAAATGTGGTTGGAAAAGGGTCACTGCCTGGGGGGGTGTTTATCCTCAAGGCAGAAGAAACACCTACTGACCTTTTCAGGTGGGGTCAGCAAACCCCAACAGGCAGGAGAACATTTATATCCTGAGGGCTTAGATGTCACCACTGCCAAAGCTGACACGAGTCACTTGAGCCTTGCAGAGCCAGGGATTATACAGGGCCACTCCCTGTGGTTTCCTCTCCCCTGCACAGCTTTTCTTCCACCTTCTGAAGATACAAACAGCTCAACGGAAGTGTTTTCCTTGGAAAGGGAAACATTTTCTCAGCAGCTCAAACAAGGTGTTGAAGTGAGTCAGAGGTCTGTCCCAGCTCACGTCATGGGAAGAGCAACCTGAAAAAGAGGAGAGCTGTTCTTCCCCATGGGGGCACAGACCTGCCCTGCCAGCCCTGCTGCCTCAGCTCACCCCAGAGTTCATGGGAAGCATAAAACTGGAGAGCCACACTTCTGCCAGGAGCTGCCAGAAAAGGCTGCTTTGCCACGAGTGTCTGGGCTGCAGCAAGGCAGGTGGGCTGGCTGATCCCACAGCAGCCTTGGCTGATCCCACAGCACCGACCTGGGCACTTCTGAAGCTGTGAGAGCCAACACCAGCCCCCCAGAGGTGGTTGTGTGGCTTCCTTTGGAAGCAACTCCCAGGAGCTCTGCTGCTGCAGACCCACAGTTGAGCACTCAATACCCCATGGTGAAGCCCAGAGATTCTCCAAATGCAACTGCAGCTTTCACAGAGAGACTCAGATCAGTCACTCCTGAGAGGACAAAGTGCCAGCCCCAGCCAGAAGAGTGTGAGAACTCCTGCAGACCTGCAGCCTTCCTGGTGCAGGGTCATCAGGGCTCAGGTAAACCCTGCTGAGCCCTGGAGGTTGGGGGATACACCTGGGCCACATGGTGCATCTCTGCTGTCATAAAGATTTGGTCACCAGCAAAGATCTCTTGACAAGCAGTTCCCCATTTATCCTGACTGGAAATGAAACTTTCAAGACCTATGAGGAATGAACAATTGAGGTGAAGGAGCCACAGATGGGCTCTGTAAGAAGTGCCAGAAGGGCAGGACTCAGGGATGTGATGAGTCTCTTCTTCTGTGGGTTTGTTTCCATTTGGTGATGGAAAGGCAGTGGGGTGTGTGATGCACACACCTTGTTCTGAGACAGGAACATGTGAAACATCTCTCTGGGTGACAACAGGGGCTCTCCTGTGTTTGCACACAGGGAACCTCCTCAATACCCAGCTAAGCATCCACTGCCTGCCCTGTCACCTCCTGGAGGAAGTCCTCAGGGATAAGAACAGGCAGAGGAGAATTCCTAAAGCTAAATATGTTAAAATAAATAAATTTTTAAAATCTAGTGAGCATTACATTCCATTCTTTCACGTACAAAGAGAGCCCTGAGGTGTTTGCCCCCTGAAGGGCCAATTCCTTTACAGCAGTGACTTCATCTGGCATCATTTCCACAGAGCAAATGCAGGTCCACTTTAGGCAGTGTTTGAGGATCAGCAGGACCTGCCACACAGAGAAGCCACTTCAAAAACTCTCTTTTGGCACATCAGCTCAAATTACTCTCAAATGACTCTCAAATGAGCACTCTGAAATCACCACTAAATCAGTAGTACAGAAAACATGCTCTCCAGCCACAGCTTCCTCCCAGAGAGCTCCGATAGCACTGCTGCAGTAACTCTGGCATTTGTAATGCTTGGCCAAGTGTTGCTTTATCACTGGTTAAAGAGCTCTGCTCTTCACTGCCTATTCCAAAGAAAATGCTCTTAGTGAGATCAAGCCGCAGATTTCTGAAAAATTAAAAGCAGACTTCAAAAGCTGCTGCAGCTTCTGCAACCGCAGGCCTGACTCATCAGGGGCTCTCACCAGAAATATTAAGTCAAAGGCACCAATCACAAGGATAAGATCAACCAGCACAAACTCCTGTGCGGTGATTTTAAAATAAAATCCTTCTCTTCACTCATCTATTACCTTTCACTTCAGCTCAGAGCCTCGGGCACTCAACGCTGCTTCCACTGGGCAAGAAAACCCCAAATGCCAACGAGGTGACCCCTGAAGCACAGGGAGCTGGAGTGCCCTACCAGGGAAAAACAACAGTCATTAAAGGCAAAGATGAAACGTCATTAATTTCATTTTTAAGTGGATTTAGGCAGCTCACTGCCTAACACTGCCATCAGTTCCACGGGAATACCGTGTTACCCAACCTCAGTGCTGCTCTGCAGACTCCACTGTCCAGGCAAGGTCAGACCCAAATCCAAGCCTGCAAGAAAGTAAGACCATCAGGGCTCAAGGCATTGAGCTTAATAATTTCTTGGAGAAACACCAGGGCTACCTGGGAATGACAGCTGTTGGAGGTGCAGAAATGAAAAGAACAACCTGTTTGTATGTTTAGTTTTGCCAAACGAGCTCACTCTCACTGTTGTGCTTAACAGAATGAACAACAACAAGGGTCTGATCACTTCAGGAACCATCAGAATGAAAACTGTGTCATGCAAAAGGTGAAGGAGCAGCTCAGGGGGTGTTCAGGGCTCTGCACACACCTGCACTTGCAGAGATGGTGCTTTAGCCCCCTGTTCATCCCCAGCCTCTTAAGATGCTTCAGTGAAGGGCAGCAGAGATGGCTAAAAAAGGGTAATTTTCAATTTCTCCTAATCTGGCCAATATTGGTCAGACAGGGAACAACCCAGCACAGAGCAAATACAGCCTGGGGGCCAAGGCATAAGGAACAGAGATCCCTTGGGAGCTCCAAGTAAGCTCAGAGTGAGTTGCAGTCAAGAAGAGCCCAAGGGACACCAAGATTCTTAGAAGGAACCCAACCTTCAGCAGCTCCACAGGGGACACACAAGCCTTGCACTGGGAAAGCCAAACACACAGATCCAGGGGGTGACTCCAGCATCATTCCCACAGAAATGAGCTCCTGCCACCTTTTAGTGCTGCAAAAAGGCTGCCAGGTCCCTGGTCCAGGAACAGTTCTACTTTACCATTTCCCCCAGTCAGAAAACAAAGGCATTACAACCAGTTTCTGCCAAAAAATATCCTTTATTGTTTTGGTTGTAAATATAAAAAAAATGCATTGCACAATTTAACAGACCTACTGAAAAGTGCTACATATCAACAGCACAACAGAAGTTGTGTCATGCAACAGAACAGGAAACCTAAGCAAAGCAAGAGCACAACCTGAAGTCCTCATACCTTCAAGCTTTTTTAACAAGAATGAATTCCATTCACTTAAAACACATTTAAATACAAGGTTAGAAGAAGAAAATGAGCAATTTATTCACTGTATTGTTAATTAAAAGGTCTGCTCCTAACACTGATGTCTTTTGATTGAAAACCTTATTCATGTTGGAAAAGTTCAGATATAAAAGAAGTTCAGAAGGGCTAGAAAGTCATTCTAGGATATACCAAAGGTGTGTTTCTTTGTAATTGGAGTCACTGTAGAGCTCAAGTTTACAGATAAAGCTACAATTTGGTACTACCACTTCTGCTCTAACACAGTAAATGAGCAGGAAATCCAACCAAGAATGAAACAAAAGGAAACTTGAGGCTTAATTGATGTTGTGGGAAAAATATCAGGGCCCTATAAAAGAAAAAAAACCCAAACAAATGAGCTCTTAAACTTAAGTGTGTAAACTGAGGAGTAATAGAAAGACTCCTGTTGTCTCACCTAATTAAAAACTCCTAAAAGTTATGAAGTTGCCCACAGTCCTCCAAGAGTGGCATGACTGAATCCCTAAAGCACCTAAACTGGGTGTCATCAGTCTCTTGTGGGTGTTTTTCCATGCAGTAAAGGTAGAAAGGAACCAAAGAAAAAGAAAGGAAAAGGTGAAAACAGTTAAAAACCCATTCTATTTCAGCAGTATCTTCCAGTTGGCAACATCAAGGCAAGAATTATTCACTCCAGAAACTGAGAACATGAAATAGCCTTCAAATACCTTGTACTACAAAAGAGTATCTTACTGAATGTTTCTGCAGTGAGCTTCCCTCTCTGTTCTCAAACTGTTCTTCAGGAGTTTGGGGTTCTAAAAGCAAACAAAACTGAATTTCTCTGTGGCTGTCACCTCCACCACACGTGCACACACGCACACTCTCACAAAGGAATGTAAAAAACCTGAAGATACAAAGGGATCCTGTTTTCCCACAGTCTGACAGCCCTTTGTCTTTTCAAGTCAGTTCAGATTGAGAGGTTTGAGCCCTTGCTTATTTACTGGGTTCTGTTGAGCCTGTGGGATGACAGTGTGTGCTCCTGGACAGGGGAGAGGAGCGGGGTGGATTCAGCAGGAAAGATGCAAGTTTTTCCACACACACACACACACACAATTACTCCCAGCCTCAGTTTGAAAGGGACCCAGATAAAATCCTCTTGAAAGCCAGGGAAGCCCCACTCATCCATTCACTGACTCTTGCACAGAGCTTGGTGCTGGGAGGAACAACACAGGACTCGGCATAAATCAAATGCATTCACGACACCAAGAACTAAGGCACAGATGGAAACATTCCAGGCAGCCTCCCTTCAGGGAAGCCTTCCCAAGGGGTCTAGAAAAGCATGGAAGAACATTCCAATCTGGTCAAGTCGGAGTAATCAAGAATCCTTTGGTTTTGTGCAGAGATCAGACTGTCCTGATGAAGTGTGCACGTGTCTCTGATCCTACTACTCATGAATTCCTTCAACCCCAGTGTGCTCCTGGACTCTCACCACTCACTCCTCCAGCTAAGAGGAGGCTAAAAACTACAATACAAATTAATGACTACACCAGACAATGCCCAAGTTCCACAGACCTCGTGTTTGGGGTGGAAACCATCTACCATATCCTGATTAACAGAATTCAAGGTCAGAATGAACCACCAGACCATCCCAGTTTGAGTTTGTGCAGAAGTTATTTAGCCACTTGTTTCTTCAGTGAAATACACTGGATTTGAATGAGTGTGACTGGTATTCAGTTATGGGGGGGTTCTCTGGCAGTTTAGCACCAGTTCACTGAAGACAGATGTGCAACACCTGTAGTTCTGTGCAGGTATAGGCACTGTGTGTTTGGCTTGCTTTGGTGACACTGAGGAAATCAGAGCCCTTAAATCAGGGGGAAAAGGGTTACCAAACCTTCTTAAAAAGGAAATAAAGTATTGAAACTCCTCAATGGGTAAGAAAGATAAACTAAGGAGCCCAAACAAAACTCCAAGTGGAGAACTAGGCAGGAACTAATACATACGTGGTCCATCTCTTTCCACACCAATGCTCAGTAGTTCTACTGGTCAGATGTGAGACACAAACCAGCTCTTTCCTCCTGTGTTTCCAAATGAAGTGAAATCACTCTCCTCACAAGGCTGACTGATGAAAGAAAAGAATTACTGATTTGCAATTATAGGGGGACAAAAGCACACTGAATCACTGCTTCAAAGAGCAGCCACATCACTTCTGGTAATTGCACTACGTGGAAAACGTATTTTCACTTTTCCTTTCCTCCCTCCTACACTCCTGCCTAAGTGAGCAATCTCTGATTTAATTTTTTTTTCTCTTTACTATATTAAGATTTACAGATTTTCAATAGTGCTTTGAGCTTGTTTCTCCACCACAATTTGATAAATAAGCACTTTTCCTCCAATTGTAACCAGCTCATGACACAACGAGCTTGACGGTTTTTCCATCCACATCCAGATAAAACCAGTGAACTGACAAAAATTTTATCAGTTCAGTCCAAATTAATGACCTTCCTGATCCTAAAGGGTCCCTTTCAGCTTCCAGTCCAGTGACATCTGGGATGTTAGGATTTAAGCTGCCAGATTTCCCTGGGCCTTGAAGTATTTCTTGTAATGCCCTTTTGTCATTGAGACAAAACTCCAACGTCATCGATACCCAAAATGGTAAAAATCACACCCCATCACTGCTGACAAGCAGGAGGCCACACTGCAGGGGAGGCTTCACCCTGAAAAGATCAGCAAAAACACCAGTTCTTGGACAATGTGCCCACTGATTTCTTGCCAGGAAACCAGAGACATGTTTTTGCAATGCAAATACACACATGGTATCTCTGCATCTCTATGAGATTTTAGCCCAGTGAGGGAAGGATGAGGGACCCTCCTCAGCTCGTCACAGTGTTAAATGACTCTACTGGAATCAAGTTCACAGCCTGTGATAAAAATGGGAGGATTTAAAAAAGAATTGACTTATTCAACACTTCCTACCCAGATGCATCCCAAAGGGATTACACTACATATGGAAGATCTAGGTATGGATCCCTCCAGAAAATCTACTCACTGTTTAATGACTATGACAGCCTTTATACACCATTTCAACAAACCATTCCTTAGCTGAGGCTTGGATTTCTGTTGGCTTTGTCACAGGGACACAGGTTTTCACATGTGCCACAAACTTCAAATTATGTGTCTGATTTGCTGTAAAAACAAAAAGAAAGAAAAAGCAGCATCTCCTCATCTGTCTGCAGAGCTACAGGGAGCCTTGCTGGGGCTCAGTTTTCCTTCCCCTTCAGCCCCCAGCTCCTCTGCTCATGGGGAGGGCCCTGGGGTTCACCTTCTGTGCCCTCCCTGCTCTCACAGAAGGGAATTCTGCAAGGAATTGCAGAATTTGGCTGCAAATTCTCAGCACAAAGAAGAAACAAACCCACCCCCGTGCTCAGTTCTGCTCCCCAGGCCTTGTTTCCTTTCAGGCTTTGGCCCAGGGGGTGCAGGAGAGCGGGGACAAGGCTGAGGACAAACTCCTTCCCCAGAGAGGAGCCCCCTGAGCCCACCTGAGTGTGTGCAGTCCCCACGTTGTTCCTGCTGCTCCTCCTGATCTCAGCACTGGAAGGGAACTGCTCAGAGGAGGGACAAGGGAAGGGATCCCTACACTCTGCATAGCTCTGAGGAGCCAGCATCAGGACATGAGTGGAATTACAAGGGTCACAGGATCATTCCAGACCATGAACAATCACCTGGAATGACTGTCCCAGTGCTGCCTCAGCAGGGACAATCACTGCTGTAACGAGACTCAGTTTATCTGCAGCAGAGCAGAGTCCAGGCTGAGGCTGTCACAGAAAAAGCTTAAGCAGTATTTGGAGTTTTAAACATATTTTTACATGTTTGATAATTCATGCTGAACATAACCTTCTCATACAGACCAGGTTTAGCAAAGTCCTTCAGGTTTTTCAGGCAAAAAGAAGAAACAAAAAAGACAGAGAAGCAAAGAACTGACTACAAGTCCGTGTGGTTTGATACAGTTTCTGAGAGAATAAAAGAGCCAATTTCTTACCCTTACAAACTCAGTCCTCTGAAGTGCTACTACATTTACCTATGGATGTGTTTTATATGTGCACATTTTGTGAGGGTGGCAGCTGAACCGTGCAGAGTGCAAGGGAACAGTTCACTGATTAAACCGGTATAAAATTCATATATTTATCCTAAATTGGAGAATTTCTCCAGTGTAAAACTGCCTTCTTGCACTTACTGCACAGCCTGCTACTCCCTTGCAATGGCTATACCAGGAAAAAAAATAACACTCAGCTACTTTATTGGCCAGAAAATAAAGCACGTCTTGAAACTGATCATATGCAATGATACACTCATTAAAATAAAAAGACACAAAACACAGCCTGAGATTTCAATTCTAGGATTTTCGCCACGAGTCGACATCACTGACGGATTTCTCTTCTCCTTTGGTTTTTCGGGTGATCCTGTCGAACGATTTTCGCTCTTCAAGTAAAACAGAAGGAACTGAACCCCAGAAAATCAAATCGAGAGCACGTTTCGCTGCACGAAATCAGAAGTCCTTTCGAACCCCCTGGGAGGGTTTTGTCACGTCCCGTCCCTCGGTGTGCAGGACTGGCACTCCAGAGCGCGGCATCTCCCCCTGCACAGCCCCACCACGCTGCAGGGATGGAGATGTATTGCTGCCTGCAGGACTCGACCCTGCTGAGTTTACCTGAGCTTGGTGTTTTTCTCACTGGAGAGGAATCAGAGCATTCCCACAGCGTTGTGTCGTCGCCACTCGTGCGTTGGGCCGAAGGCAGAGCCCGAGGCCCCGAACCCTCGGGGTGGTGGAGAGAACTCTTTTTAAAGTGCACCGAGCGACAGCAGGCTCGCCAGGCTGGGGCTGGCAGGGCCTCCCCCACCCCTTGCACAAGCACCTCGGAGTCTTTGGTTGTTAGGTTTCCCCAGCTCCCTTGGGCAGCTTGATCACGGCCTCCGTGGCTTGCTCCGGCAGGCACGACGGGTCCGACAGGATCGACGTGGTGGTGCTGAGGTGCCGGAGGGTGTTCAGCACCACTGCAGGAAAACACCAAGGAAAGCCCATTAGTCTGACTGATCTGTCTTCTGCACCCCTTGACAATTACAAATGTAAGTGTAACCCTTGCTGGACTGCAAGGGGGAACAGAAGGTTGTTCCAAAGCTGAATTCAATCTCACATGTCTTCCTCCATCGTGAGATAAATCACACTGCCAAACTTACTGCACCAGAGCTGAGTGTTTGAAGCTTAAATGCACTCTCAGACTGGTTAAATTCTGGTATATTCAGCAATTTGAGGGTTTTTTTTCTGTTCAGTGTTAAACATGCAAACAAGTGTCTCCACAGTCAAAAGAGGTTCTGATTTTTCCACTGAGCTGATAAAAAGGAAGTGAAAATCATATTTATCATGTGCTTTCTTTGCCATCCTCTGACTTTCAAGAAATGGTTATTACGTATGGTCTCCCTTCCTATGACCTGGAATAGCTGCAGGATGGAACTTCACTTACTTGGCCTCAGAACAGGAAGAGAACAGTGCTGATCCAACCAGGCCAGTGCAGTTTCATTCAGATCCTTAAAGCTTGTTGTGGAAACCATCGCATTGAAGGACTCAAACAATGGCTTAATAATAATGCTGAACTGCAAACCATCACTTGTTAAGGGAGACAACAGAGCAGGAGTTCAAAACATTCTATGGGAAAGGCTCCTATAGAGAAAACACTGGATTTCTTAATGGACTTCAACCGCCAGAGGGATTGCTGTATTTAAAAAAAATACTTGTTCAAATCTGTAACACTGAGACAAGAAAAAATCAGTTCCTAATTATTCTTATTACATTTTGCAAAATCCCTCCACGCTCACCTGAAAGGGGGGAGAAAGGAAGAAAAAGGGGGGGAAAGAGAGGGGAAAAGGAAGGAAAAGGAGGAGGGAAAGGGGAACGTGCAAGTTTGTAAGTTTTTCCCTCTGAAATCTTTGCTATTCTCTGTGTAGGTTTCCCAAAACACAACCAGAGCTGCAGTTACAGCAGAGCATCACTAAAGATCTCTTGCAGTACAATAACCTCACCTTTGTGATGCACTTTACTTTCCAGTTACCCCTCATACTTTCAGGTGAACAAGTTGTGCCTCAGGACAGCCTGAAGGCAAGGACCCATCTCCATGCAAACATATGGATAAAAACTGAGGACATTTGCTATTTAAATAACTTGACTCAAAGTCACAGCATCAGAATCCCAAATTCTTGGCTCTAAATATCCCAATACCAAACTCCAAGAGCAGCAGGTTGCTCCAAAAGGATACAATCCAAAACTTCCAGTTCTGCAGGGTCCTGCTCCTCACATACTCATCAAACATCCTCCTCATGTGGTCGAACCTCTGCCGTGTCACAGGGACGCCGGTGGCAGGGAGCTGCTGCTGGCAGGAGCTGAAACCATGGTCCAGGGTCAGAATCCCACCAAAAAGGACACATTTCTCTTCCACATTAAATGAGTGTAAGTGAAAAGGGTAGTATTCCTGACCCAGGGGATTCCCAGTGCATGACTCCAGTAGAATGTAGCTGTTCCAGTCAGGAATACAAACTGCTTTCCCACCCATTTGGTCTATATTCAAACAGCAAAGTGATTCTCAAGCTGCTACACACACTTCTTGTCACAAGCAATAAAACTGCAAGCGAAGTATAGCACAGAACAAAGTAGTTTGGGGCATCCAATTAGGAGAAGGCTCATTAGGAGTTCAGGAAATATGTAGAGTTACTCCTGAGCAACGTTACAGAGAAAATGTAACAGAGATTCTTAAGTTTAAAATAAACCCAAACTCCATCATACTTCTTAAGAAAAGTAAAAATGTTTTGATTTGCTGCCAGTTCTAACATCATTGCTAAGCCTAAAACTTCTGGAGATGGCAGTGAAGCCACTGGGGTTCTCAAGGTGCTTTGCAATAGTACACAACAATCACAACCCCACAGAGCAAACTGAGGCACCAGGAAGGTGCAGTGGTTTATCAGAGTTATGTCCAGCCAAACTTCTGCAGTCCAAGTCCCGTGCCTTGTGTGTTTAATCCTATTTTCCTATAAAAACTGACTGCATGTGAAGAGAAAACTGCAGCAGAGCCACTGTGAAGAGTGTCTGATCACCAGTGAGCACAGCTTTATAAACACACCACCACTGGCTTCTTCTCAGAGTGACTCTGACCTGGCCCATCTTTCCTGACGCTGCCTCTGTCGTGCATTTGTGCCCAGAGCTCGCTGAAAACCCACAGCTGGTACCAGTGCCCATCCCACTGCAGCTCCAGTGCCCTTGAGCACCCATCTCTGCCCCGTGTGGCACTGAGCAAACACCCCCAGGCCAGACCCCCAGGGCTCACAGGATGGTGGCGTTCAGCTCCTCGATCTCCTCGCGCAGCCGCCGCGTCTCCTCCTGCATCTGGGTCCTCTCCTGCTGCAGTTTAGCAATGTATTCCACTGTTCTCTGGAGGGTGATTGCATGGCTGATCTAGAGCAAACACAGACACACAGCTCACCTTCTGCAACAAAGGGAGACACGGGAAGAGTTTGCCCCTCACCTGCAGAACACCCACAAAAACACTTCAGCACCTGCAGTTTCCTTCACTGTGGTGCAAAACACAGTCAGGCCAAGCAAAACACTTCAGACACTACACCCTTCACTCCTCTGACTCCTCTTTGCACTCCAGTACAGGGCAAAGTGGTTGCAGTGGTTGTTTTCTTCCTCAAATTACGTTTCTGCTACTTTGTTGAAAGAAGTATTTTAATAATTTAAAATGTTTTATTTCATTATCTGCCCTCTTAGAAATATTTACAATTCTTCCTTAAGCCCTGAAGGATGTGCTCCATGTGCTGATGGATTTATAGTGCTGTAGAAGTTAACAATATGGATTATTTAGTTTGGGAAACCTGAAGTTATTAAACAGAAGGTAACACGTCCAGCTATCACCAAAGGAGACAGATAAAAATGCTTGTCAGTTCTGAGGAACCAACTAAAAATCTGTACTTGAGAAATAAAATAATCTGACACTTTACTAAAACTGAGCTTTAAAAAAGTGATTTCCTTTCAAATAGACTATTCTAGTCAGGAAGAGAAATTCTGATGATGTTATCACCTACATTTCTGAAACTAGAAAAATTATGTCAACAAATCAACATGCTACACAAAAAGCTTTCATTTTTTCTGTTTAAAAAGGTACTACTACTTACAGGATGTTTAGAATTTTGCTGTGCAGATAAATCTGTATTTCACTCAAAGTTAACTAGCATAGCCAGAACATGTTCTTAACTTGGACTGTCATTCGACAATGAGCAATGGGTTTGGAATTTTTTTCTTTGCAAATCTATGCACCAAAGAGAGATGAAAGGGGGGAAAAAGGGCCCTGAGAACACCTGGCAGGCTGTGGGCACAGGGCCAGTCTGGGTGCCCTGATATGTAAAGAATGCCAGAGGGATTTTCCAAACCCCGTGAAGTGGCCACACTCCCAATCCCCCCTGGGAGACAAAGATCTCCACGGTGCAGGAGTTTTACAGATTCCCCTGAGCTCTCCCTCTGTCCCTGTGTCTCACTGACATGTTTCAGCACCATGTGCAGGGACATGTGGCTGCTCCACATCTCTCAGGGATCAAAGGCAGCTCGGCTGGGGTTCCTGGGGCACCCAAATCACCCCCCTGTGCTCAGAAATACACGTATTAACTCGGGCCAAATGTCAAGGTATATTAAACTGTCAAAGTATAGTAAGGTATATTAAACATCCAACTGTTGGTGCTGCCAAGGTACTTACTGACTTGGAGTTGCCTGGCACCAAGGTGCTCAGGGTGCTGAAACCGATCTTGATGTTAAACCTTCGCTTTTGTTCCGAAAGATGCTTCATCCTTCGGTTCTGCAGAAATAAAACCAGCTCAGTTCTGCTGTTCTGCTTCACTGTTCTCCTGCTATTCACACACAGCTATTCAAATTCAGTGGCACTTTTGTTGACCTGTGGCATTCAGTCTCCCCAGTCAAAGCCTCGGGACTATAAATTTGCAAACAGTGATAGGAGTTTTTAAAAAGAAGCGTTCAGTGCTTTAAATTCAATTCCAAACTTGGTACATTTCCTTTCTAACGTACAAATAAGTCAAATTCCAATTTTTGAGGCTTTTAATTAATTAACTCTGCTGAAGTTTCTCAGTTTTAAACAGTCCATATCACTTATTTCTAACACATACAGAATGTCTACTGATATAACAGGCAACTTTACAAAAAGGAGAACAGAAGAATCCACCACTCTGGCCTACCCTGAGGATAAAGACTTTGTCAGGGACAAGCATTTTTGTTTGTAGCCTTAAAAACTTAGTTCCCCCCAAAATTCTTGGAACAAAATGAGTTCTCATAAATGAGGTTCAGCTAGCTGAAGTCTTTGAACTGTATTCTTTTGTCTGAGCAGTTCTGCTTTGCATGAGCACCTAAAGTTGCTGAAGTCTCTGGCCACAAGCTGCAAACTTGTGGGAGACAGAGACCAGTGCAAAGTGCAAGATAAGGAAGCTGTGACCGTCAGCAAAAGCTGCAACCCATCCACATGGACCAGCCAATGACCTGCCTGCAGACAGGGAAAGAATCCAGCAAGGAACAAGAAGATCCTGGGCCAAAACCCACACCTGGACCAAGGGGGGCGTGCAAGGCGTGTCGAGAGTGTGTGAAGAAGGGGCAGAGTGCAGGGATATAAAAGCCCAGGGATTCCTCAGGGCTGGGCCCCTCTCCAGAGGCACCAACTCCAGCTGTTCCCACCAAAGCCTCGAGGAAGAACTTCAGCTGCAGCAACTGTGAGTGATGTGACCCAAGAGCCTGCAGAGCTGCCTCTGCATCGCCCCCTGCTCCTCCCTCTGTGCTGTCTGTTGATTCCCCCTCCCAGCTGCCTCTGCTCGGCCTTACCCTGTGGTTTCTGCTCTTGTCCCTGTGTCTCTTACAATGCAGTCAGTGGTGGGGGGATGTATTTGTGCAGGAAAAGGTGCTCCCCCACCTCCAGTGTTACAGGTACACACACACCACCTCTGGAACCCCATGGATCTGGGTATGGGAGGGAATCAGATGCCCAGGTTAAGGGAAGATACAGATTGATGGGATTATTTTCTATTATTTGTTCAGATTATGATCCATCCTGGGCCATGCTGAGCTGTTGAGGGAGACGTTCTGTCCAGCTGAGCAGGGTAAGACAATTAAATGGATATGGAGTTGGCCCTACAGGCAGGGGGAAGTCGGATTGCTCAGCCTCAGGTTGATCCTGGTTGGAATTGCAATAACTAGAGATAATTGTCAAACAGTGGCTGGAGATCTGCTGAATGCAATTAGAACTTGTGAGGACATAAGAGTAAATGGAACTAAAGTACAGGAATGGTGACAGAGGCCAGAGGAACATCCCAGCAACTCCTGGGGAAGATTGCACCAGGCTTTGTTGACTTAAGAGGGAATGACTCTCCAGGATTTTAATAAAGAATTGGCAGCAAGTGTGTTTGTGGACTAAACCACCTCTGACATCTACAACTATTTTAAGCATCATATGGCAGGATAGCAAGGAGAAAATTTGAAAGGTATTATATTACCTGGAGGTTCAGGGCTTGTAGAGCATGTAAATGATTTGGTACTTGCAGCAAGGCATATGAAGGGTGTTTGAAAACTACTGTTTGTCTACACAGAGCTTTACCAGAAAGAAAAGGTCAGCCTGCATCTCTTTCTAAGCTCCAGCTGTGTTGTCAGGAAGCAAAATATTTAGGATTTATATTAACAAAACCCCAAAGTTTAGCAAACCCAGAATGTGTCCAGGCTGTGATAGAAATGCCTCGAGCAGTGACAAAGAAAAGGACTGGGAGGATTTTTTAGGCACAGGAGGATCCTGCAGTTCCTGGGCTCTGGAATTAAAACCATTGAGAGAAGCTGCCAAGGCAGAGGAAGTGGAGTCTATACACTGGTGTCCAGAGAAAGAAAAGACTCTCCAAGCTATAAAAGCTTTAGTTTCTGCTCCAGCAGCACCGGCACTGCCGGATTACTCCGAGCCCCTGCCTGTGCAGGAGGACAAAGGAGCCGCGGCGGATCCTGCTCAAAGGAGGGCCCACACCGCCGCCCTGTGGCTTCTGCTCTGCTCAGCTCAGCTGGAGCTAGAGCAGCAGGGAACCCTCAGCCCGTGAGACAGACACGGCAGGACAGCCGGCCTGAAAAACCTGCTAAGGACAGCCTGCAGACTGGGAGAATCCAATAGGGAACAAAGCAGCTCCACACCAAACAAGAGGCGACTGCCAGGAGGGGGAGGATCGTGTAAAGAAGGTGCAGAGACTGTAATGGTACAAAAGCCCAGGGATTTCTTTGTTCTGGGTTCCTCTCCAGAGGCAGCAGCCTGAGTTGTTCCTGTGGCTGCACCACTCAGTGCCTATTTTTCCCCTGGAATCGGATGCCTGGGACGGCTGCAGGAAACCTGGGCTGAAGAAACAACTTTAACAGAGTCTGCCCCTTGAGAACACATTGCTGGCAGAGTGAGGCTTTTCCCCTGCTTTATAAGGGAGGAAAACAATGTAAAAAGGCAGCGGAGTGGCTGTTTAAAACCCCAGAAAAGGCAGGTTCAAGAGCAGAACTGCCATTTTCAGTGCCCCCTCCGCTTTGCCAAACTGAAATAACAATGTCACCTAGCAATACAGAACTGTGGAACCTAACTAACAATGCAGAGGAACAAAAGAACATACATCTGGTAAATAACCACTGTTTCTCTCTTCACTTACAAAAGAGTTACTAACAACACCCATCCAAAGCAGTTCCTGTCAGAGCAGGTGAGTTTAAATGGCTATAAAGCCAACTTCATTATGGAATTCTTATTTTTAAGAACACTCCTCCATCTGGTAACCCCCTTCCCAACCATCAGCCAGCCCTGACAATCTGTTGCTTCGTTAACTTGCTCTCTAGCAGCAAGAACAGGCTGCAGCTCCTGGCTGTGAGCATTCATGCCAAGCAAATCACTGCAAACTTTTATGAGTAACTTGCAGCATGGTCAGCAAGGGCCAGTTCTGATTCTCCTCTGCAACAGAACTAGAACTGAGTGCAGTCACAGGCTGCAGGTGTTAAACTTACCTTTCTGCCCTGGGAGTAATCGAGCTGACATCAACTCACAGGGTAAACAGAGCCAGAGAAGCCAGACAGGGGTTGGCACTTGCAAAACAGTTAAGTAACACTCCCTTTCACAACAGAATGAATGAGGAGGTCACAGCTGACTGTTCTGCATTGTTTTTTTGTGGATAAGTTTCTCATCCCATCACAGAAAGTGTTCTGACAAGGTCAGCTCGTGTGTGAGGTACAAGCAGCGTCAGGTGCTATCTCTAGACCGCCGAGTTCTTACCCCAGGAATTCTCGAAGGGTTTTACAGGTGGAACTCGTAGAGTCTGTGGAGCTGCTTCTCTGGGGAGCAGCAAAGCATCACTGGAGACATGTAAGTAACTCAGCAGGTCAAGAACTTCCCCTCCAGCGATGGCCAGAGCCCTGCAGACTGAAGAGCCCCAACAGAACAATGGCAAAAAGCCATGGTTTAGAACACTAAGCCTGAAACCTTTGACCAAGTAAACTGAGACCTGTCACAACACTCCTGTGAGCCACAGCAGGAACTGCTGTCATGACCATATGGACCTGCAGAGGTACAGCTAAGCCTGGCCCCTCTGGTGACACATCCCTGAGGAGCAGAGTAGATTATGAAGGACTGACATCTTGAATTGAACAGAGCAGCACAGATGCAGCAGCAAGCTAAGCCCAACACACAAATACGCTACTGTCCTGAAGCGCAACTTTCTCTAGTCCACGCTCAGAAAAACAGCTACAAAGGCAAAGGAGAAAAGCCCCTCAAAGCAAAGGACACACACCTTTAATGCAGCCATAGTAGGGTCAGTGGCAGGTTTTCCTGAGCTGTTCTGAGGAGACTGTGGGCTGGGGCTCTGCTCAGAGGTGCAGGGGGAAGCTTGGCCTGAATTCTGGCAGTCCCGGCCTTCATAAAGGAAGAAACACAGGTCACATCAACAAACTTCCTGTAGCAAATGGAACTGCTGAGAAGCTTCTACTCAGAAGTGAACCAAAATGCAGTCAGCAACCAAATTATACTGTTTGATGTAGCAACCACATGCTAGAAAACATCAAGATTGCTGGGAAAGCTTAGAATACCATGGCACAAGCATATTACATCTGAAGAGCAAGATGCAATACTCCTGTCACACACACATACTTCAGCAAAGGCATGTTGAACACGTAGGCTGCAATTCCATGTCCTGCTGGACTCCCCCTTTTGACTCCAATGGCCTGGGACATGATGGTGACACTCCCAAGCCATTTACCACCAAAACCAGCCCAGGCACTGCTCCAACGATGCACATGCAGAAGGACCTTTGCACTTACCTACTGTGTCTGAGATCCTCCAGTGAGAACTAGTTATGACCCTGAACAACAAACCTATTCAGCACTTCCTACACGATGCCTTTCCACAGGTTTAATTTCTTGGTGACTACGACAGCACATCCTTTTAGAAAGGAGCCACTTACAGGAAGCACAAAGTCACAGTTTGTGGGAACACTGCACAGTCATTTAAGACAAAAAATGCAAACAGCTGGATGCAACTGAAGCAGCAGGGTAGAAGGGGATTATCTAGGGATCCTCAAGGCCCATTTACACCCTGCCTAACCAAGAGAAACACACTTAGATGTGCAGGGGAGAGAGAATGCTTAGAGCTTTCTAACTTACTAGGTGTAGGTGAGGGAACTTGTGAACTGCAACTGTGGGAAGGGATGTGCTCTCCTTTCACCAACACATCCTGGACTACACTAGGAGAGAAGAGATGTGAGACTGTGGACTGGCTTTGTTGACTACTTGGTGCTCGCTGTGCTGGACCAACCAGAATGTTACTACGGAACTCCGTCACCCCGGGAGCCTGGGAACAGCACAGGAATAGCACAGAGAAACACAGGGGGAGGGAGCAGGGGAGGAGAGAAAGGAGAAAGTGGGGGGAGAGAGAGATTGAGAAAGAGAGAGAAAGAGAGAGAGAGATTTGTTACCTTGCCTTTCACTAAAAGGAGCAAATTAATACATGATTAACAATCTGATGACAAGAAACAAGGGCTAATATATAAGGAATTGGCAGGCACCAAAGTCAGCCTTCTGGCATAAGACCAGTATCCTTTCATAACTTAAAGCAGTATGAAAACACATCAACAGCATAATATACTAAAATCTATTTCCATCTTCCTGCACACAACATATTGGGGAAACCCACTCAAGGCATGCTTTCCAATATGTCAGTGGAAAGGTGACATTCCTGGGCTCCTTCCAGCTTAAAGCACACACCATCCCCATCCACAGCACTGTGTACACAGGCATCCTTGGAATCTTACTGTTGTGTGAGACAGAGGCTGGGAAGACTACAAAGTGCTTCCAGGCCCATAAAGTAACTAAATTAAAAATAAGCACACGTAATGCTGAATGCACAAATGCATGCACTGGGTAACAGGTCACTTGGAGGACTCGTTACCCTCCTGAGCACATTATGGCTCTCACTACTTGCAAGTAACAGGCCTAAAAAACAAATATATTATTTTTTTGTTCTTCTCCTTACTCTGACAATTCCAGCTGGTGCAATTGCAACATTAGACTGAGACGTGGCTGGCGTCAAAATCCCCTCTCTTTTTAAAGGTGCTGGAGTTACAATCACAGCTCTGGACTGTCCCTGAAAGGCAGCTGAAGAACACAATTCAGTTAGAATAGTTAATGAGATACACACACAAAAAAAAGCTGGAGGTAATTTTGTATGAAATAACGTGTTGTTAAACAGGGGGGTGGATTAATGGGCACCTATTTGGTGCTACTTCATTGCAGTGCAAAATGGCACCAGTTTTCCAATAATCCAGTTCAAAGGACTCCAACACACCACTTTTTTCTGAGGTTTTTAGCATCACTGTCACTGTTTCAGGGTGAATTTACAGAGGCGCATAGTGATTCAGGGAGCTGCAAACCATCTTCATTCTGCCAGAGAGGATCATCTTCACCTCTCCTCTCACATCCATACTTCTTGTTCTGCTGACCCAGGAGGGGTCAATGATTCAACACTTCATGTTTCCTTGGAGATACATTAAATCCTTTTCCTCACCACTTCATTCTACCAGCTGCTTTCACTATCTGGTTTTACAGCTGCCTCAGATGACACATAAGCACAAGACAAACAAACGTGATTGGGAATCAGCACCAAAATTCCAGAAAACAGGCTAAAGAACCAGGAGCTCTGCAGTGCTAAGACAGCTCCAGATAACTCTGAATAGCAGCAAGTGTTTCCACAGCAGCCTGTGAAGATCTCCATTTAACCAATGCAGATGTGCAGGGTGTTAATGCTGACACGGTTCTTGCCCAGAATCTGGAGAGAACAGGAGTGACCCTCCTACACTGTTACTGAGGGAAGAATCAGGCAAAGACAGAACTTCTGCCTGCTTTTTGAGAAAACTGAACCAAACTTATTCACTTTCATCCTTGCCTGTGTTGGCTTCAGCTCTCCTTTGGACTAATGAAGTTGTGATGCACGAGAAGTGTCACCACAGCTCAGTCCCTGCAGTTTAGCACCAGGATTCTGAAGGCCACACACAGCAGGACAGGGAGACAGTGCAGGCTCATCCAATGTCCCCTCCCTCACTGCTCACCCGGGACTGTGTTTTGAACCAACTGAAGTCTCTGCACACCCTTTAGCAGGGAGGGCTGTGGATTGCAGAGACCTTGGGCCAGCCCCTGCGTGGGTCTGTCAGGCACAGAGCTGTGTCCCTGTGACACAGGGAGCTCATTCTTTGAGCATTCCCACATCTAACACTGCAATCACAACCCTTCCACTGTTCACTGATGTTCAGCTGGACTTGTGACATCTCTATTGAGCTCAAGAGCCTACTCTTACCAGTGCATTAATGCTGTTGTACAGGCTTGGCATTCCTGACTTCCACACTGGGGGAACTGTAACAATTAGCAACAATATTTAAATATCATTTTCCATTTCGTGTTTCTTTCCTACACATGCATCTTTTGCAGACTTTCCTCTCA